>NW_024121765.1:17479711-17736879 GCF_016745375.1 Pimephales promelas
TTTACCATCTACCAGCGTCAGTTGTTTTGTTCACTGCCATTCACAATCATCTCCCTTGGCCTCATTGGATAGTAAAGTGCATAGTAATTGACTGCACAGTTCAGAACCTTGCTGGTAGTTGGTCATCCGAGTACTAAGAATTTTAAGAGTAACATAAATTCTGACATACTACTTGGCTCACATACTGTTTTTGCTGCTTATATATTATGGAAGTCGCCATATTCAGACGCAGCTTTGGACATAGAATTCTTGCTGAGTCTCATGCTCTGTTACTGACAATAAGCCAAATGCGTTGTCCTGTATTAATCCAAAAACTGTAAAATGTTATGAAACGCATCTATCCATTCTAGCCAGTAAAACACATGCTGAAAATCAAGCAATGCATTTCAGGGGTGATTTTAAATTTCATTAGTTGAATACATTAGGTCATTAGTCTGGTGTCTATTCCAAACTAATGAACTAATGAATCTCATCATGGCAGAAATCACTTTTTATCTCACTGCAGGTTTTCCCAGAATTGTGTCTGATTATGGGGGCTGAACTGGCCATGTTCTCAGGCTTCACTTGCTGTCTGCAGTGTTAAATATCTGCTGAATCTTATGCAACACAGCAATTAAATCATATTTTACCTTGGTTGTGAATTAATTCAACTGCAAGTTCCCTTTCAAGGGAACTCAAGCTGCGTCAAATGCTGTGGGAACGCCCCTGCGTGTGTGCGTCATGAAGCATGTATAGGAGACGATGTCGATGTATGGGAGTCCAATGGAGAGACGGAATGTCATAGGTGGGTGAATTCATCGACCAGGAAACTATAAAGCACCCAAAAACCAAGCGCAACAGCTTCTGTGCCTTTAATGAACATTATTTATGAATCTGAGTGTAAACACTGTTTCTGTCTTTAGTATTTGCTAGGCAGGAGTTATCACATTTTACACCACACAAACAATTTTTTATGAGAGAATATGGCGAGCGAACATCAATTTAAGCACTGTGTTCCTCCCTGCTATCAAACGGGCGGGGGATACACACATTCTTTGTGTTGTTTGTTTGGGAGTGCAGCATGCCCAGTCAGCTCTTGAGGGGAACGCTTTGCTCCCGCTGGGTGCTCATTGAGGAGAGTGGTTTGGTGCGCGCTCCCTGCGGTTTGGGTCCCGGTTCTGCTGAGGCAAGCAGCGGCACTTATCGTGGGGATCGCAAATGGATCTCTCAGCGGGGTTAGAGACGTACCCTGCCTCAGCCCCGGTTTTGGAAACATACTCTGCGGTTTCTTCCGCTCGGGCTGAGGCACCAGTACTGCAACTAATCATTTATGAGGAGATGGATGTTGTTAGTATTGATGCGGGAGATGTGGAGGACTCGACACGACACACTCGCGAAAGTGATGAGCTTATGGAGGTTTTAACTCGAGCAGTAGAGAAACTGAGTATTGAGTGGCTAGTGGCTAGGCAGGAGTCTAAATCAAAACTAAATCAAAGTTGGATGAGAGATTTTTGACTTTATGGGTGCAATCTCCACGCCGGTGCCTACAGTTTTTCCACAATCTCCATACTGAGGTGTTGAGATCGTGGAAGAAACCAAGTGTTTCTTTGAAACACCTCCTAGCTGACCTGAGAGGTCATCATGTGTTAGTTCAGTCAGACAACACGTCAGTGGTCTCATATTTAAATCATCAGGGGGGCCTGGGTTCGCATGCACTTTACTAGTTGGCCCTTCAGATCCTCCTGTGGTCCCAAGGGAAGCTACTATCAATGAGAGCAATGGATCTTCCTGGCTATTTTGAATGTGGTAGCAGACTGCCTGTCGAGGCAGGGGCCAAGGATGAAGAATGGAGACTCCACCCCAAGGTGGTGGAGCTCCTTTTGTTGAGTTTCGGTCACGCCGAGGTGGACCTATATGATTACAAGAAGACATTGCACAGTCATGTGTGGTTCTCCCTCAGTCATCCAGCCCCTCTGGGGTGGGACGCTATGGCACAGCTGTTGGCCGAGGTCACGTCTGTACGTCTTTCCCCCGATTGCTCTGCTAACAGGAGTTCTGGGGAGGGTTCGCCGGGATGGGGTCAGCCTACTACTAGTGGCCCTGTACTGGCCGCCCGAGTATGGTGTTTGCGGACATAATTTCTTCCTGGACGGCTCTCCTTTGGAGCTCCTGGTCAGCAGGGATCTACTCTCTCAGGCGGATAGCACAATATTTCAACCCTGCCCAGAGTTATGGAAACTGTGGCTTGGCCTCTGAGGGGGCCCAGCTCATAGACTCCGGTCTCTCAACCGGGGTTGTTGAGACCATCCTTCACTACAGAGCTCCATCCACGAGGAAGCTATATGCCTTGAAGTGGAAACTTTTCACTTCTTGGTATGGAGAGCACCAGCAGGACCCAGATAACTGGCCAGTGGGTGCAGTGCTGGAATTCCTGCAGGAGCATTTCTCCACAGGGTTGTCCCCCTCCACTCTAAAGGTGGATGTGGCGGCGCTTTCTGCTTACCACCTCCCTTTCAGTGGAGTTTTTCTTGGGGGACACCCGCTTGTAACAGGTTTCCTTTGGGCACTTTGAGGCTGAGGCCAGCTGTTCGTACGAGGGTGCCGACCTGGAATCTGGCCATTGTATTAGAAGGTCTTTCCCTAGCTCCTTTCGAACCAATTGAAGAAGTTACGGAGAAGCTTCTCACTTTTAAGACTATCTTTCTTCTCGCTATCTCTTCATTTAAAAGAATTCGAGATTTGCAGGCTCTCTCGGGTTGCACTCTCGTGGCCAGGCCTTTCTTTAACCAGGTTATGTCCCTAAGGTCCCTACTAATGTTGTTGGACCTACAGTTTTGCAGGCTTTTTATCCTCCTCCACTTCTGTCGTCAGACCAGGAGAAACTTAATTTAGTCTGCCCAGTTAGGGTGTTAGACGCTTATGTCCACCGAGCTGCCCTGTGGAGGAAATCAGAACAGTTATTTGTGTTATTTTGGGCCAGCCAGTAAAGGGTCTCCCACGTCTAAACAGAGAATGCGCAAGTGGGTGGTCAAGGCTTGCTTACAAATCGGCTGGTCAGCCTTCACCTTTGGGTGTATGAGGCCACTCCACTAGGAGTATGGCTTCATCTAAAGCTTTATTGTCAGTAGTATCTCTAAATTATGTTTGTGCTGCAGCTGGATGGTTTTCACCGCATATGTTTGTTAATTTCTATGACTTGGATTTAAGCTCCACTCCTGGGGCGCAGGTGCTCTTGTCCTCTTTGCGCTCAGATTACACATGACGGTCACTTTCTCCTATGGTGACGTGGGTATTAGCGTTCCAACAGCGTTTGACACAGCTCAAGTTCCCTTGAAAGGGAACATCTCGGTTATGTATGCAACCCTGATAGAGAACGAGATGCTGTATCGTTCTGCCATACTCCCAGCATGCCCGTTAGCACTTCCTTCAGGCCTATCAGAAGCTGTTACGCTTGTGTTTTTTGGGGTGCTTTATAGTTTCCTGGTCAATGACGTCACCCACCTATGACATTCCGTCTCTACATTGGACTTATTCCATTCGTGCTTCATGACGCACACACGCAGGCGCGTTCCCATACCGTTTGACACAGCATCTCGTTCCCTATCAGGAAACTAGGGTTACATAAGTAACTGAGACGTTTTCGTTCTTTTTGTAGAGATCGACAGATAATGTTTTTTTTCCCCAATGCTTTAATATCAGATCAACCAATAAATCTAGTAGACATTTTAAGAATTGCATGGTCAACATATTGGTTGCTCTCACATGTTTTTGTAATGTCTGTATCAAAATCAAGCAAGTTTTGTTTCGAACATTACTGATTAATTGATTGATTGATTGATTGATTGACAGCTTTTCACAAGGACAACTATTACAAAAGATGCAGATATTCACTGATGCTCAAAAAGGCAACAGACTTAATTAAGAACCAAGGGAATGTAAACTTATAACCAGGTCGATCAGTATAAAATTGTAAAATAATGAATATCACTTATCTTATGTTGCTCCTGAAGGACAATATTAAATAAATTAACATAATTTCTTATAATATTGATTTAATACATTCTTTATATTATTTACATGTAGTAAATTTGTATAATTTTATCCTCCCCTATATTTGTGCAAGGTGGATTGTGAATTCTAAATTCTGTAGGAAACACTACACTAATCTATTTTTAAGTGAGTTTTATTATTATTATTTTTTTTTTTTCATACAAGAACCTGAATATTTTACCCTTTCTGACTCTTCAGCTCAGGGCCATAATGTCCTATGATGGGGAGTGTAGTTTTTAATGGTTCATTCTTTATTAAGAGTAATTGCAGCTCCGGCTGTCCAGACAGCACTGCAGCTCAAATGTGACCCATGGGGTTGATGTGGGATGTGGGAAATCACTCTCCAGTCACCTAAATTACCATGGCTGAGGTGATTTATTAACCATGCTATGAATGTAACTCTCTCCAGTGAAACTAATAAACTAGTCTTTAAATTTATTCTGTACCATCTAAATTCACAAACGTAAACTTAGTTGAATGCACTTTCATAACAGTGTACATTTTTTTAAGTTTATTTCTTAAATCACTTCTCTCTCTTAGATTCAGTTTCTCACAGATTCATACCTGTGGCTTCTCTCAAGTTTGTGGATGTGTGCTGTAGTCATGTTTAGTGATTTTTATGTAGTTTTGCTTGCAGATTCCGGGGGATTGTCCTCTACAATGATTATCCATGATAGAGAGGTATACTCTCCTAATAAAACCACTGGGTGTGAGAGACCCACTAATTCACTAACTGTTATTGTGTTTTTTGTTTTTTTGTTTGTTTGTTTGTTTGTTTGTTAGTTTTTGTGCTGAGACCAAATGTGTATGGCCAACTTTTTGTCATTTTTTATATCAACAGCTGATATTTATACTTAAAATACTTAAAAATGTGAAAGTGGGTTGGTTTAGTTTCAAGACTGAGGCAGGTTAAATTGTTGTATAGTGTAATAGGAACAGCTGCTAACAGTTGTTTACATGTGTACAGTGAGTACATTTACATGCACACCAGAAAACAACTTATTGTGAGAAAACTGCTTAAGATGTGTATTGTGTAATATGTGTTTCAGTATGATGTTTCAGAACACTGATTTCTGCAATTACCCTGAATAAGCATGTAATTGAATTAGGGGTGTGTGATATCATGATGTTTAAACGAATGTCTCCACAATCTGACTTTGAAGAGAGATCATAGTATCGTGCTACAGTGCATGTTATATCTGTTGCAGTTCTGGCACCCATGACACGTCCCCAAAAACTTAAATACAGGTTTATTAAAGGGGTGGTTTGTTGCTTTTTTTCTTTGCATGATTGTGTTTATGGGGTGCAATATGACATGTATTCATGGTCTTTCTTTTTTTTTTAAAGTCTTTTTTTTTTTATTTCAACTTAATTGTAAGCCACTTTCTCCTCTGTCATTTTAACGACTGGTTGACTTCCTGAGTCTATGAAACCACTCCCCCAGAAACAGGCAGTGGGCTCAGATTGGTTAGTTTGGGCCGGTGTGTTGTGATTGGCTAAACTGTAGTGCACGTTGTCCGGAAAATTCACGCTGATTACCTTTACGGGCGAAGTTGCACGTGTGTTTATGTCAAATGTAAATAATGGTGTCGATACTGCAGTATCGGTATGAGCCAGAATTAGACCCAGAAAGCGGCGATGAAGAAAGGCAAGCAGAACCTCACGACACACGGCCATTCGAGTCGTTTTTGTAGGCCTGAAACTTCCTGATTTTTGAAGCTGCAGTCGGCAAGTCTGGTAGATTGAGGGGACTTAGGCAAAATGTTGAATGTTTACAACTCATATGGCCCTCCCCCACTATCAACGAATACCCTCCCACAGAGTTCATGCTGGAGTGGCACACCAGGTTATCTGTGAATGCGACCGTCTCACCAGTATCCATCAACACCATGGATTATTTGGAGGTATGCTGCCCTGGCTAATCTACCAATATATTGCAATTGCTAACGTCATTTACAGTATGCTCTAAATTAGCTTACTTGGTTTGTTAGTGTTCCGCCATCACTCTTCCTTACTGCGCGAACTTCAGGCGTGTGCATGTGATTGTAACGTGCGCGAGGGGTGGCGTGTGCCCGATCTGTGATTGACAGTCAGATCTCACCCCCCCCCTGCGCTGACTGACTTCCGATGGTCCGGGAGCGCTGGATAACACGCTCCAGATGGAGTTAGAAGCTCTGTTTTTTTTTTCTAAAACCACTTTATTTATGTTGTTCTGTCGGATTATAGTGTCGATTTCACTGGATATGATCAAAAAAATGTTGCCGACGGCAGCTTTAAAAGACGATATCTCTGCTTACATTGAACTTTTAGCGCTGCAACTTTGCAGATAGTGTTCATGCCCCAACAGCACCATTACACGCTATTTAAAATTAAAAAAGTGAAATCGCAATCAACCACTCCTTTAAAATTTTAAATACCAAGGTTTACAGTCGTTTATATATTAAGTGAATGTAAACGGTTCAGATTCAGTTTATTAGAACTATACATTAGGTCTAAGAGTGACAGCGGCCTAATAAACCTGCTGCTGTCTGTTTCATTAATGTTAATTAAACAACAAAATGCATAGAGAAAATCACTCCTCTCTTGACTGAATAACTTAAGTAGCTTTAATAAGAGTCAGTGTAAAAAAGGCTAACAGTTTTTAAATAGGGAAACTAATTTGGCTGTACTGCTTAGTGAACTGAAAAATAGTCTTAAAAACGTTATGCAAACAAATTGTGATATCATGAATGCAACAAGTTATTATTAGCCTAACTTTCAAATAGACGGAAAAACATGAACGTCCGATTGGCGTCAATCAACACCAATTGTTTTTACTATGGTTTCACATATTCACTTTGGCACGGATATACCTAATACAAATAAATAAACTAACAGATCATTAATTTAGTTTGCTATTAAATACGAGATTTAGCGCTAAAATCTGTTGTTTTTGAAATCAAGCTGAGCGCTCATGTCCGCTGCTATCAGTTGCATGGATGATACGGTGCGCCAGTTGCGCAATCTTCACTCGGACGTGTGTTTCAATATATTGCTGTTGTGGAGACTCTTTATTTATTCTGGTGAAATCACAAAATAAAATGCACATTTGCACACAAACGTGTCCCTGCTTGATATAGGCTATAACCACTGATGAACATAGACTATTCAGTTTTGATGAGAAAAAAAAAAACAAAACAAAACTGTAGCATACGAGTGTGCGGATTAGAACCACAGGTCTACTGTATATAATGACATGTTCCTGATTCACCATTGTCCCTCGTGTCTGGCCTCTGAACAAATCTTTAAAGGCTAGCCTACTTGGGCCTGGCCATCTTTGAAACGTCTCACGCAATTTTTACGCAATTATTACGCAATTTTAATTGGACAATTTAACAGGAGAGTTTTAATCGCCTATTAAGTCTCGTTCAGACTGTCAGTCCAAATCCGATTTTTGGACATGTTTGATTGGAATTTAATCACATTTAGCAAGTGTGAACTGCAAAAAATCACAAGAAATGCAATTTTTACAAATCCGATATGAGCTACATTCATATGTGGTTTGAAATCGCATTTCTGAAAATCTGTTTCTGTCTGATCACTCTAATCGGTTTTAGCGTGGTTTATGTCACATTCTCATGCTACATAGCATGTAAACATGTCAGATGTTGTTATAGGAAACATGCTGAAAGGTCGTGTTGTTGCAACATGCCGGTCAAGCAGAAAATTACAATATAATGGAGACATGTCAAATTTCAAGACTGTCTGAGATGACCGCACAGAATAAAGCTGCGCATACCAGCCTATAATATTTCTGCAACTACCTCAGAAGACATAGTCCAGTGTGGTTGCTACACATTGTCATATTATAAATAAGACAACATCTGTATTGCAAACCCCTTCAATTTTGCTGTTGCTTTTGGCATGCCTACTAAACCAACGTCATTGCCATAGAAACAAATGCAGATATTCTGGAAAACGAAAGGGCGCCATGGGAGACACAAATCAGATCCGCTCTTAGAGGCCTTTTACACTGCACCGGTTATGCATGCATATTATGTGTTCAATCTAGCGCATAGTGTTTCTTTACAAAGTGACAACACCAACGCCAATTACTGCCCAGTCATGCATAATACAGTGGTGTTTTTTGTCGTTTTCGCGGATCCTTGTGAACGAGGATTGTTTTGTGATTGCAAATAGACCCAGACCTAGTTCTTTAATTTCTGTATTTAGGCTACTTCTACCTCTTGCTGACACATATCTATTAAACTTTTCCTCACATTAACTTATCACCCAAAAGAAAGCAACATTCATCCTTTGGGCCCTATATTGCACCTTGCTCAAATGACTTTATACACTGACGCATATATCATTCCTATTTTGCACCCACACAAAGTGGGCTTTTCCCTCCACAGACGCACACCGAGGGAACTAGGGAACGAACTTGCGCTCCCTGGGCGGGTCGGCGCAAAAGGGAGGCGTGTTTCGGCGCAAACATTCCCTAGTGCTATTTTGCAGTTCCAGAAAACAATTGCGGCAATGTCCAAAAAAAAAAAAAAAAACTGGTCTAAAGTCAGTGGCGCGTTGCGCGTACATTCAGATGCTATTTTAAGCACGCATGCTTGGCCATAATACAGAGTGTGAACAATGTGCATACACTGTAGATGTGTATCTCTAGATGTGTATCTACACATCTGTGTCTCATCTACACAGATGCATTTTACTTTTTGCAAATGATTCATTATTATAAGGAAAAATATATAAACATGAGGGAAATCGTTGTTGTGTCCATGACGATGGGAAAAATAGGCATAAAGCTTACAAATTTACTCAAATTATTATATGCATGTTTAACCAAAGCTAATTTGGGTGGGTTTGTCCCATCCCCAATGTCCCTTTTCTTTCTTTTACGTCCCTGACGAGAACATCGATCTCCTCGGCTGTGAACAGATGCTGAAGCGCGCTGGTAAATGCACGTTATAATAGTATTGCGCCATGGAACAAGAGCACCTCGTTCATCACGCTCTTAAAGAGAATGTGATATGACACTCTTATTGGTTTGTTTCCCGTTACGCCCAAACCACACCTATGAATAATGAAGCTACTTCAGACCAACCCCTTTTAAACTTGCGCCCAGCGCAGGAATCATTTATCCTGCCAGTTAAATAGCAACAGCGCCCAAGACCCGCCCACAAAGTTACTTGCGCTTTGCGCTTGCTACTTGCGTTTCAGATCATTAAAATAGGGCCCAAAGTCTCTAACAGCAGGTTAGGCTCACTGGTCAATGCAAAGCATTCTCCCTCCCTGTTGCTTGTGTCTGTTATTCGCACAGGGGAGACAGACATGGCTTGTTTTCTCTCTCTTGCAGCACAATATTTGTGAGAGCGGTGCAGGTTATGGTTACTTGTAGCTCATTGTAATTACTTTTTGATTTCACATTAGCATGTCTAAAAACAGAAATAATCAATAAAATGTATGCATCAGTTAAAAGGCAGCCATCCTCCACAGGTTGTCCATTATACCTTTCTCTTGTCTTGGTCATGATCATGATCTCAAGGCTAAAGGAAATTCTACAACCTGCATGAATTGACCTTAGAAGCTAATGTAAGGGAGACTCGCTGATGCTTCTTTGGGAACAAATGACATAGCAGCCCTCTCCCTCAACCTAGATGACATAAGCAAGATCTTGCTGCAACTCTGCAGGCACAAGAGGTTGAGGGTTTGACAGCTAAGATGAACACAAATGCTGGCTGTATGACCCATGATCTCATATGAGTCTGAGCATGAGGGCCAGCTGTCTTAAGCACAGGTCCCCTTTCACCGAGAGTTGGTCTGGCTGAAAGGACAGAGAGGCAGGCTCAGATTATGTCTCATTAGATACAGGATGTGAATGCCCTATGTGATTTTGTTCCTTATGAAAGAAGTACAGACACACAATTGACTAATCAAATGACTAATAAATTTTCTTCGGACTGATGTTGAGATTGAAGTGAATCTCTCACTGGGCACAAGCTCATAAACTGCCCATGATATCTCAGAAAATAACTAAATATTTCAAACTTAATTTTAGCCCTAAACGAAGAATGAAAAATAACTTCACCGTGAGTACATCTGGGCCTTAACAGTGAAGGCTGTATCTATGACATCTATCTGCTGTAGGCCAAACAACGTCTTGCTTACGTATTGTAACCCTCATTCCCTGAAGAAGGGAATGGATACGTACGTCGTGACAGACGAATATGAATCTCACTAGAGAGGCCAATCTACTTAGAGTGAAACTAAACAAGCCAATTGACATTGGTGTGCAATCATTCGCATCAGCTGTTCAGTCACATACGTTTATAATGAGCAGCGGGTGTGATTTCACTTCAGCCGCGTCTATGAGCTGACTACCCTGGCGGGTCACATATGTGGCGACGGGACAGATGTGGCACCTTTTATACGGATTACAGAAAAGAGTTGTCTGTTTCTATTCGTTTTGAATTGTTTTGCTTAAAAGTAGACATTTCAAGCTTTCTATATATATATATATATATATATATATATATATATATAGTCTGTGAAGTACCTATACGCTGAGTTTCGGTTCATTCATGAGACGCACTCCAGTTCACGTACAATGCAATATCGTGCCTCTATGTCTTGATTATATTGTCTGCTATATGTGCTTTAATAAATCTAGGCAATTGGTTGATGAAACATTGTATAAAATAAAGATACAATTTTTACAAAACGAAATTCATTTTTAAAAAAACAAAACAAAACTTAATGAAGGGTCATAATCATGTCTGATCCACTCCATATGTCTCACGATATATTGCACACCTAATGATCCTATCTTATTCATGCCCAGGGCCGTATCCAACATTGAGGTACCCGAGGTCAGGACCTCTGTAATTTTTCGAAGTGGATATAATGAAGATTGTGAAATAATTGCCTAATATTAACTACTTTGGTGCTGCAATGATATTGCATATCACCACGATAACCAACTTAATCTGAGCCGTTCACATGTTTGCACTCTCACGTTCATTATTTAAAATGAAAATCTAGAAAAGTGCACCCACATCAAGAGTTTGCTTGTTTTCCCATCCAAGGTGAAAAAAATCATACCTAAGTAGGCTTTAGGACTTTGTTCGCAGAAGGTACAGACGAGCGCGACACTTCACGACAGTCTTTCAGTTAATGATCATGTAGTGTGAGTCTGGCCTTTGAGATGTAAGTAGCTAAACCAAACAACTTGTTATGATAAATGTATTAAAGGAGTAACAAACAATCAGTTTTCGTTTCGACACGTTTTTATCCAAATTAAGTAATATCGAATGAAAAATGCCTTATGGAAACAGTAAAATCCGATGAAATTTCATGAAAATCGACTCAAATAAAATATGTTCGGTCTCATCGGATTTTATCTTGATCGATATACGGCTAATGCGATAAAAGCTGATGGAAACGTTATTTGCCGAATAAATAATGAATTGCGATTAAGTTTTAGGCCCTTTTATGGTTGCAACACGCCAGAAGACGAGTTCATTTCCGGCCAGTCTGTTTGCGCACACATGGCGGATGTCAACAAAGACAGATGTAAGTGGACAAAGCAAAAAGACGCTTCAACCAAAGGGTTTCCGTGAACCACAATCTCCCAGAACTGATGGAGCGCTGTCGTTCCCACACCACAGTCACCTCCGCTGTCGTCGGGCATTAACAGGCATCATCATAGCAATGTTTATAGCATTGTTGTTTTCTTAGGTCAGTTTTGCTTGTTTTTACGTGGCTTGGTTGAATTGTAATGTAGAATGTGGTCTGTTATTTCTAGTTAACAGACTGCGGCGCTGCTAGTATAACACACCGTTGCCATGGACGCAGTTCAGAGACGGAACAGACTATTTTCTTTAGCAGAAGCAATACTCGTTTTTAAATCAATAAACTCGTTTTTAAGTCAATATTTTGTGTCAAATTATTGATTTATTGATTTATTTGGTTGATTTATATGTAATAAGCAGGATAATATATAGCGAGGCGATTGTTATAGCAAATGCAAACTTCTTCAACAACCGCCTCACATAGATTATCCCATTCATATGTCGCTATCAGCTGGCACATAAGCATTATTAGGCTTCAGCTTATTGAAATATTGATCATTTGTTGGTAGATGGCGCGATCCGTTTTGTCTAACAAAACTTTGTTCGCAAAACTTTGCTTGAATGTTGTTCGATTCAGTGCGAAAATGAATGGAAACACCTTAAAGGTGCCATATTCCATACCAGATGGGGGCAGTATACCTCCAGAAATACCTCCGCGGCCGCGCGCACTCTCATGTCTTCAAACAACACGGGCGAGCGCTGTGTTGCTCTGTCTCCCTCGTGCATATTAATCAAATCAATTGACACGATAGTAAAAGGTTGGAAGGCCGCAGATTCACGTGGAGCATTTGGAGATTTTCAGAGATTAGAGACTAAATGAACAACATCTCAATACTAAATTATAAAGGCCGTCTCATAGACAAGTCGGTGCATTTCGAAGATATGGGAAAATTAAAGCCCAGGCTATTATTTCTAGTTTTATGGTATTCGTTTTGTTCATATTACATTTTTATCATTAGTTTTAATTAATTTGACAGACAGCATTCCCTGATGTGGACCAAGCTAGTGTCTTTCAGAGCTGCCAACTCTCACAACACTTTTCACACACTCTCACGCCACACATCAATTTTGTCATGCACAGAAAAGGACACGGAGACCGATGTCAGCTCTCAGATTCTGTTAATTTTATTACGCAATTCAAACAATAAATACAGTTTTGGCGCTTTACACGACAGATCCCTAACGCACGTGAACCGATCATCTCTACTAGCTAATGGTAAAAGAACACGAACACTGTTGAAAGATACAGTATGTTACAACTTACCAAAATGTATTCCTCATGCATAATATCGACCAATCATTTTTTTTAACTCATCCCTGAACTGAAATGTAGTAGTGGGCTGTATTTTCCACACGACTGACATCAGGTTCAAGTACACACAAGCCGCGCGACTTACTCGTCTATTGCAGTTTGGCTGGTGGTAATGTTGTCTGCCCGCATACCACCTCCCATGGCCGAAACTGGTATTACGACACCTGCTGGGCCGGGGCTAGTAATTTAGCATGCTAATTCAGGTTAATATCTCGGCAGCACTATAACTTGTCATTTTTTAATGACATCATCAACCTTATTTCTTCTCATTCTTTTGATGCGTGTAGCTCATTTTTGGGATATTTTAACCTCAATTTTTATAGATGGCACCTTTAAAATGTCTCAAATCAATTCGATATACTAATTTGATGGCAAAACAGCATGTGACGTCATTACGAACAGGTTTTTATTCGCTTTAAAGCCGTTGGATGGAAACACACTTTCACCAGCTTTATCCGCATTTGGGGTCCTTGAGATGTTCTGACATGCCCTGACATCTGTGCTTTTTTCAGTTGCTTATATACATTTAAATGACACAGGTGAAATTACACTATATTTAGCACAAACAGTGCTAACATAATATGTGAGCAACATGTACATGTTTTGAGTATGTATTTTTGAGAGAATATTGTTTATGCGTGGTTATTGAAAAAACTAAAAATGAACGTTTTTGAAATAAGGCCACAAAACACATACGAAATATGTGTCCACATTACTTTTGACTAATAGATGTGGTCTAGAGTTTTTTCTTCACAATGATCTGAAAATCATCCTGCCTAATCTTTCACATAAAACTTTGGATTAGGTTATATTGTGAAAAACATTTTTTGTTTGCCAAGGCAATATGCGAATGGGCGTGAACAGGCCAGCCCTCATCATGTATAATTAGGTGATTATCACCTGAGAGAGACATACACGCATAATAATGAGCCTTTCATTCAGGTGAGTTAGACAATTGGTTAAAAGTTAGAGTTGGAAACATCTTGAGAAGAAAATTCTTTTTCCATATAAAGCATTATTTTTAAAGTAGGCCATTTACATTTTTTCATACATATTCCAAAGTTGAGGATTCATTATTTTGATATGTGCATTGCATTAGCTTGCATTGGATAACAGTTGATTTGTTTATTTTTGACAAAACATACTATATATTTAACATATGAGCAGGAACTGTCTAACTAAAGCTTATTTGATGTCTATCCTATAGTAAAAACTTTATAATCTATTTCATCTGTAACAGTAGGCTTTGCATCTGTCCGTTCATTCGTTCACACACCCGATTCATATTTAAACAGTCATTTTGGGTTTACAGATCAATATAGAACAATTCTCAGTAGTCTATCCACAAGTTTCTGAGGGGCGCTCCTGTAAAAAATAAAGTGGGTGAAACTTCCGGTACGGTGGCGGAAGTAGCATTCCAACGGTATTTTGTGTGTTAGTTAGCGAAGAGGCTAGCTGTTTTTTTGGAGAATTATTTTACTATTTAAAGACGCAAATCTTTATGAGAGATGTCGTTACGGAGCTCGGGAACAACATGTGCTGTTCACGGTTGTATGTATAACCGGACTAAACTAATTCAGTGGCTTAAACGTGATTGTTTTGAACATAACGAAATCAGGGTGATCCTGCCAACGACTGCAGTTTTCATCATCTCCCAAAAGACGACGAATCTTCCTGTGTACATTTGTTTAAATTCATCAGCATGTGTTTGGCTGTTCGCTACTGATGTTACACCTAAACTCAGGATCAAAACCCGAGTTGACAGAATACCAAATGTGTCAGTTAATGTATTCAAGTAGCACATTCATTTATAATTTTGAATAAACTCCAAAGCACAATGACTAAGTGTGTATTTTTTATTTTAATTGTTTGTCAGCTCACACAACTGTCTGCCTTGATGAGTATTAATTTTTAATGTTATTATAATACTCCCAACCAACTACTGCGGAGGGTAGGTACTATTATTTCACCCTTTTTAATTTCGTTGAGGTTGTGTTCCCACATCGTTAGCTAGTTTGGACCGCTATCACTTGAATGACTGTCAACTGTTGAATGAACGAGTGTGAAGTATGTCAAGTCGCGCTTTGTTTACTTCAAACCAGAAGACGCGCCCACTTTTGACGCAAGGCCCCATGGGGCGTAGGAAACTTGTGGATATAGTCTTACTAATGTAGGAGCGAGAGTGAATGAATGCTTTGTGCACGAGCGTCTGTCTGTGCAGTCTGTGCAGTTTACAGACACTATTCAATAACACGATTAGAACAAAGCACTTAAGAATAAATGACTTACATCAGCTGCATCCGTGTGCTCCTCGACATGAAACAGGTAACTGAGGTCACTTTTCCAGGTTTATTATGACAGTATTCTTCCTCATAGCGCAGCAACACGAGGTAAAGGTTAGATTTGTGATAAACCAGCTTATGTGGGCATTTTCATGGCTTGTCTCAACATTAGCGTTTGAATAGTGCACACTCTCAGTGGGCGGGGTCACATTAACATGCCATACGCTATAATTAGGTGAAAGGAAAAAGACTGACATCTCTCTCTTTTCATACAGATTACATCAACTGAGAACAGTTGCTTTTTTATATAAATTACTTCATTTAAAAGAAGAGAATTTCAGCTTCATAAAGAGAAATCTTTCGTGTCTTTTTCTGTCTGTTAAGGCCATTGCACACTGAGCACGAAATATTCGTATTCGTATTTTCGTGTTCGTCAGCCTAAAAATTCGTCACGCATAGAAACCTTGCACACCGAGTCCGATGCGTATTTCTTAAACCTTTGCGAGAAAAAAACGCAAAAATACCAAATGGATTCGTCAAGCAGTGAGGATGATTTTTTTCCCTCTCTTATATTGAAAAGAGAAGAAAGAGAAAATATTACGTCCATCCAATCCTGAAATTGCGCCGAGAGGAAGGAGAGTTCCTTATCAAGGAGTTACGAATTTATCCTGACCGATTCAAAATTTACCTCAGAATGTCAGTGGGACAATTTGATGCTTTGCTAGCGATTCTGGAGCCACATATTAAAAACAAGACCACCAATTTCCTTGAACCAAACGATTCTGAACGGAGACTGGCAATGTGTCTGGTATGGACCAGGTATGGACACACACACGGACAAACACACACCCGCGCGCGGCCCGGTGGAAGCGCTGGGCAGACAGAACAGCTAGGCTGTTATTGTGTATTGTATATATTGTGCCCAAATAATACATTAGTTATCGAATAGGCTGCTCAATCACACCTTATTCGATCCTAAATTTCAATCTGATTGAAAGGGGAGGTTTATTAATTTCATAATCCAATATAGAGAAGAGAACATAAACACTTGATCGAATTGAAAACCAAAACTGAAAGCACGGTGCATTTGTGCAATGAGGACGAGCTCCCCCGGCCCTGAATTTTCAAAAGACCTCTCAAAATGCTGGCTCTGGATGCGAAGAACGCAGAAAATCGAACCCGATCCGATTAATTTTATGACGGACGAAAGTTTCGGAGGCCGTGTGCAAGCGTGACTGACATAACGTGAGGTCGAACTTTTTTTCTAACGTGCGAAAATTTCGGATGCGAATTTCGGACTCGGTGTGCAATGGCCTTAACAGTTCATTTTTTGGACGCGTTTCAGAAAGATTTTTGCGGAGACAGTGAGCTCAAAGCGCACCGTTTATTTTATTTATTTTACTAAAACACAAGGTTTTGATATTAATAAGAGTATACACAAAAAAGAAGACCCTCCATAATTTATAATCATGTATTGATTTTATTTATATGACCATTAATGACAGAGTAAGACTATGTTGCAGCTATGTGAAAAAAACTATGTGATCAAAACGCAAGGTCAGGGTGTGTTTTTGGTCCCCAGGGGGTTAACACATATAAAAGTTCTTTGCAAATTACAATGGAAAATATAAGCTCAATTTTAATTATATTTAATTTAATTGATTTTAATTACAAGTACCTATTAATCATAATGCCATAGTAGTATTGCATAAATATGCATAATATTTTTATATGATCCCTCGAATATGTTATATTTCCCCAATATCAGAATTAGGGGTGTTTGCACAACTTACATCATTAAGACAGTAGGTGACGACAAGTGACTGTCTTCATGAGTGAACAATTGAACCATTAAATTAACAGATTAGTCCAAAAACAAGTTGCTGACAATAATCTTTGATGCTCATATATATTTTTTATTTGCCTCTGGTCACAGAAGTATTACATTGATATTTGATTGAAATGTAACATCTATGCAAAATAATGCTTGAATCATTTCTAATTTAAAGGGATACTTCACTTTAAAATTAATTTTTGATATGTTTTAGCTTACCTCAAGGGGATCCAAGATGTAGGTGTCTTTGTTTCCACAGTATTTTCAATTTTGACATTTTTCAGTCAAACCGTTGTTGTCTATCAGTCATACACTGGAGGCTAAGGGGGTCCACCAAAAAGCATGCACAGAGAAGTCAAAATTAAACATGATTTAATGACTCGTACATGTAAGTGCACATTGATGACCTAAGACACGAAACGAGCGGTTTGTGTGAGAAAACGAACAGTATTTATATCGTTTTTACCTTATATCATTTTGCATTTGCATTTTGTAGTGTGGATCATTCAATGTAGTATTTAAACTGATTCTCATGTGTCACTTTTTACGATATAAATGTGTCACGATATAAATACTGTTCTGTGACAGGCTGTGGAATGGGGTTTTGGCTAAAGAATGGGGTTTTGGCTTTTTTTTTTTTTTTTTTTTTTTTTTTTTTGCTTTAACCCCTGTAACCCATACAGTGACATTATTGGATAACACTGGGAAAGCATGCCCTTTCTGTTAGCAAGGAAAATGCTGCAGAACCCACATTCTTCCCTGGAGCAGTTACATGGCGATATACATATGGACTAACCCGAAGGTTGTATTGCATCTGAAATACTGTGACTTAGCCCAAGGGAAACACACAGGCTTACGTTTAGGAGCAGCCATGTAAGAAATACACATATGGAAACCCTACAGGATCACACATATGGGACCCAGCCTAGAGTCGGTTCTCAAGGATTCAGGGCCCCGCCACGTCTGGGCCGTTAGGGTGCAGCAAGCTGATAGAGCCAGGCCTCTTAAGTGCTTCTACTCGTTTAGAGTGAGAACACGGGAGGAGACCGGCTCTACACGTATGCTATAATATCTAGTGAACGTGTTAGGTGTCGCCCAGCCCGCAGCACAGATATCTGTTAGTAAGTTCTGTCATATAAGTTGGCTTGACTGATTTGAAACCATGACTGGCGTGACCGGATAGCTGTAGATGATGCAGATGATGCAGAGTGAAGTCGAGTAAAAAAAAATAATCCTTATAACATAAAAAAAAATCATTTTTAACAGGCCTGTGCTTTGATCAGATGGGTTAACTGTCACACTGTTCCCTCTTTTTCAGAGAAACATAGATAATCACCAAAAATCCTTCTTTAACAAACACATCCCTTTCATAAAAAGAAAACATTTTTCAAATTATACTTGTGATTAAACAGTGTCATTCATCGTTAATCCAGCAAGGATGAAATGTTCAGCTACTGTAGAAGGTCAGTTAGCTTTTAACTGCTTCTACTGTATAAGCGAATGTGATTGAAAGAGTTATGTATTAGTTTTGTAACTGTCTAATCACTGGATAAACTTTAATTCATGATTCTTGCATATAAAGATCTGTGTGTGTGTGATGAGTTTAAACAACAACAATTTTAGCAGGTTTAATGTTTGTATTGTTGCTGTAAGCAACATTCATTAAATGAAAGTATGAATCTGTTTTCTCTAGCCTGGAGAAGAGATATTTTATTGCTTCTGAAGACTTTGCCCCAGGGCGGAGGTGGTTAGTACAATCCTCTGATAAGATACAGCTTTAGGACAGTAGGGGATGGATCGCAGTGACACCAACTGTTTATTTAGAGCTGACACTTTTTTCAACAGAAATTTATCAGATCTTTGCATAGCTTGTGACTCCTGTTTGCAGAAGGTTGTATCCTTCTCTTTGGTATTTGCCACGTTAGGGTTGTTTAAGGGTTGTTATATATATATAAGTTGCACTTGACACCTTGCGACAGCCACAGTTGTAATAAAAATGAAGCATGATAGATGTTCCTTATATGAAACTTTAACATAAGTGTATAATATCATTATAATCATAATCATTTTAAAACACTACATAAGAGAACATCTGGAGTTAATAATAATCAATGATCATTTGATAACTTGTGGGATGCCGTATTAAAATGAGCAGAATCATTAAAGTACATCTCAATCGCTTTGTGCTCTATCTGCAGGAAATGAAACAGATTACCATGATTTGATGGAAATTGTTGTCGTCATTTCAGTATTTTTAATACTGACTATTATATTAATACTAAAGTAATGATATTTCTGTATGATATTTTATTTTTTTATTTTTTCAGAAGCAGACACTTTCTTGTGTCTGCTTGCATTTTTGTGTTGTGTTTGTCCTATCAGTGAATCTAAATTATTGCTTTTCTCTCAGGAATGAGCTGAAGTAATATATCTGTGCAGTTTGTGAAGTGTACGCCATTTATTATTGTTGTTGAAATGTCTAATTATATGTAAGAATAAATATTCCCAGTTGATCATTGTGACTAATGACTGAGAAAGAAATAGATGTCACACGTCTCTATGTTGTAAAGTGAGGTCTGCTTGTTTGTCAGATAATGTATGTACAAGTGATAGAACTGTTTGCCAAAGGCTGGTCTCCTGTGGAAATGCCACTGTCACATGTGTTGTGTTTAGTTTGCAACACTAAGGCGGATATTGTATTTTTTTTAACTGGATACAATAATAAATAATTAAAATGTATTTTCTTAGTTGATACAGAGCTGTAATTTGTGATTTAGAGGGATGCCAAAATAATTATATGTTGAAAAATCAGTCAAACTTATATTTGGTAATGAATCATAAGTTAACACACAGAACTGTCTAGTGGTAGGATTTTAAATAGCAAAATTTCACAAAACATGTTTTATCATACTGCATTTTTTGAGCAGTGGGCTGAAATAAATATGGTGAAATGCCACATCTCAATACTCCTTTCAATTCACACAATGAGTTATTGTCTCTGATAACTCTTAGTTGCTGATAGAACAGCATTTCAGTGTTAGTGTCCTGCAGTAAGTGTCACATGTTCTGCTCTTTTGAGTGAAATTGTAATGCTACCAGTGGCAGTTCACAGCATCACAATGTGTTTTTAGGATTTCCACACACTTTCCCAAACTCCATGTGACACCATAAACCTAAAACGTCTCGGCTACGTATGTAATCCTCGAGTAGAAAGGAGGCCCTCCCTCAGAGGAATTGGCCAGGGAGGTGCTGTCGCGAGAAGTACGAGTTCGGAGAACCAGGTCCGGGTGGGCCAGTGAGGCGCAACCAAAATGATCTGCTTCTCGTCTTCCCTGATCTTGCACAGGGTCTGTGCGAGAAGGTTCACTGGGGGAAACACATACTTGTGGAGGCCCTGCGGCCAGCTTTGCACCAGTGCATTCGTGCCGAGCGTGCCTTTGGTCAGGGAATAAAACAGGCTGCAATGGGAAGAGTTGTGGGAGGCAAACAGGTCTACCTGAGCGTCGCCGAACTGTTCCCAAACCAGCTGAACCGACTGGGGATGGAGTCGCCACTCCCGACTGGCACTCCCTTTTTTATTGCCTTTTTTCATATCACATATTTTAGTAATCATCATAGATTAGGTATCATTCGAAAGCTTACGAACTCAAAATTCAACCTGGGAAAACCGTTTTGAAATTGGACAATTGAGAGGCGAGCAAGGTCTTTTAAACGAGCAGCTTCAAACTCTGCTGTTCTCTTGTGCTCCACATCAAACCACACGATAACGTTGAAAAAAATAAATAAATAAAAACTTGTGTGCTGTTTAGTTCAACCAGGACTGGCCTTTATTCTGTTATGTGGTTTATTTTGATAGGTGAACTGTCTTTGTAGTGTTAAGAGAAGGAGAGTTAAACGGGAGAAATTGTTTTTTTTGCCCCTCCGCTCCGCCTTGCGTGTTCTTAAAGAAAAAGAAACACAGTCTTTTCAGCTGGCCATTATAAATCACTATTTTCCTGCACTAAACTAGTGAATTTTCCCAAGATATATTCAGAGATGATAAAAAGATGTCATAAAATAATAATTTATTAAAAACACAATTTTGACAAAAAACTGACATTCAATCTATATTTAGACCTTACTGAAAACGTACCAGCCCGACATCCGACAGGTTTTCGCAGATCGCATCACATATTCTCTTAAAAACATAAACATTGTACATACATGTTGATCACGTAAATTATGGTAGCCCTGTTTGTGCTAAATAGAGTGTAATTTCACCTTTGCCATTAAAGGGGGGGTTTATTGCAATTTCACTTTTTTCATTTTAAATAGCGTGTAATGTTTCTGTTGGTGCATGAACAGTATCTGCAAAGTTGCAGTGCTGAAAGTTCAGTGTAAGCAGAGATATCGTCTTTTAAAAATCCGGAAGTACATTGCCTACAAAAACGAATCGATTGGGACTACGGCTGGGTTTTAGACGTCACTAAACCATACATTTACATCAACCCCTCCCTCCGGAATATGCAAAAAAGGGCATGCGCATATTTCTGCGGCACGTCGAGTGTGTTGTGTTCACCAGCTGTCAGGTCTTCTGTGTTCGAGCTTCCCACGGACGCTCTACTTCGTCAACAATGGATACAATTTATGTTTGATTATGTTCCTGAAAATGACGATCGTAATTTAGCTCTCTGTGCTGCGCATTTTACGGAAAACAGCTTCCAGAATCTCCACGAGTTCAATGCTGGATTCAACAAGAAACTGTTACTAAAACATGAAGCAGTTCCAACTTTAAAACCAGAGGCAGCAGTTGTTGGGCCACAACCTGTAAGTAGGCTATGACGTAATCATTTTAAATGTATTTGCATACATAATTCCAGACGTAGCCTTGTGTTTTATTTTTTTCAAATGCCAGCGCTGGCTTCATAGCCACTAGGCTACTAGTTATGCTATTTTGTGTCTACGACAAACACGAACATTATGGACCTGAATTTTGTATAAGTACTAATGTTGTAAATGTATTTTTCATGTATATATGTTTTATGACGTTATTTTCGATTTGATCAAGAACGTAAACTTGCCAACGCTGTTTGTGTTTAACATTAGTAGCCAGTCAGTTGCTATTGTTGGCAGTCAGATGCTATTGTGTAAAACAAACGTGTATAAAGTAAAAAAAAAATGTAGCAAATTATCATTCAGAAACGTTTAGTAAGAGCACGGCTCTGGTGAGGTTCTGTTTGACACACTTCATCGCGGCTTTCTCGGTCTGATTCTGCCTCAAACTGATACTGCAGTTCGACATCATTATTTACATCTGGACCGTAGCTCATGACATGCACGTTTCGCCCGTAAAGGTAATGGGCGTTAATCTTCCGAACAACGTGAGTGACAGTTTAGCCAATCACAACACACCGGCCCAAACTAGCCAATCTGAGCCCACTGCCTTTCTCCTGAGAGGAACCTCTAAAATAATTACAGAAGTCTGTAATTCTTCTGTAATTATGCAATATTTAGTTGGTGTGACTATTGTAATAGTCAGAGTAAAGATGTTAACAATGTTCTATTTTTATTTTTTTTTTAAATGCAAAATGTGTTTTTTTTTTTTGTTTGTTAAAATATTGTTGTGCATGGTTGTGGTATCTTTTACAAAAAGTCCTACTACTCGATTAATTGTGAACTTTTCAGATTTCTCATATATAATCGAAATTGAAAGTACTAATTACATTGTTACAGAGTATTAGGTTTTGGTTTACATTTCAAGAGCATATAGGATCATATTGGCATGTTATGAATTTGACTCCTTATTTAATCATATTGGCGTGTTATTAATTTGACTCCTTTTTGTTAATGTTGGCCCTTTTGTGGCCCCTCCTTTAAATCCATCTACTGTTGCCACTGCTTGAATGGAGCATTAGTGTGTGTGTGTGTGTGTGTGTGTGTGTGTGTAATCCATTGAGTGTGTTGATAAATGGTGTCAGGCGTGTTAATCTCTCCTGTTAAGATTACACAGCTGAACGGATTTGAAGAGTGCCAGAGCTCGCAGTCTAGCTTTACACTGGAGCTTTACACACCGCACCACAGGAAAGACTAGGCAAATCCAAGAACAATCATACACCTGCTCTTTAGTTATCATACAGCTTTGTTCAAATAGTGCTTACACTAATGACTGCTGAGGCCAGAGCCTTGAGATCCATGCAAAAATGTACATAAAAACATCAATAAACATAATTAAAGTTAGTGTTAGAGATACATATGTTTGTGTGGATTAATTATTATTAATATGAATATCATTAATTATATAATTAGTTTAACAGTGTTTATTTTTAGTAACAAATTTGTTCATTATGACATTTTGCTAAATTATTTACAGTGTTTTGCAGTGTTTCATTCTGCAAGATTTGAACATGTCTCAAATATACAGTATTATCCGTGCTGCAGAGTTTTGAATCCAAAATAAGTTATTTATGTGATTGGTGCAGAACCAATGGTACTTATTTAAATAATCACGAGCAGAATGTTTTTTTATTATTATTATTATTGTTGTGTAAATTCATTCCATGTTCTGCAACTATACTTACATTTCAGATTCATGGAAATATTTGTATTGTCAAAAGGTTATTTGGAACATTGAAGCTTTTTTTCTGACGACACTGAATTTTGATAATACTATTTGTAACAACACAATTAGTTAACCAAAGTTGGTCTCATTTCTGGAAGGCCCTTTTTACGCATTGTATTGTGTGTGTGTGGGTGTGTGTGTATCAGTCAAAAAACAAAGAAGCCTGAGGAAATTAATTTTGCATTGTTACTCCTTTTAAACTTTAGTTTAAAGAAAAAAAATTACAAACATCTACTGGCCACAACTAATGGCACCTTTTTGTTCAGTACTTTTTGGAAACTTCTTTTGCCAAGATAACAGCTCTGAGGCTTCTTCTACAATGCCTGATATGTCAAGCCGTTTTAACATTTAATTCTTAATACATACAGTATACTAGTGTCTAATTTCATGGGACTAGTACTTATTTTTACATACTAGTATCTATTTCATTAGGTACTAGTACTTATTCATTAGCTACTAGTGCTTATTCTTTAGGTACTAGTACCTTATTAAAGGGGTGGTAAAGTATGATTTCACTTTTCTAGCTTTAGTTTGTGTGAAATGTTGCTGTTTAAACATAACCAACATTAAAGTTACAAAGTTCAAAGCAAAGGAAGATATTTGCTTTTAAAAAAATCGTTTTTTAAGGACTACAACAATTGGCCGGTAGGGAGTCTAGGGACTTCACAAGCTTCCTCCCGGGTCAGTGACATCACCAACCCTAAAATGTATATAAACCCCGCCCCCAGGAACACACAGTCCATACTGAGAAGAGGAAAAGTTGTTGTATAAGAGCACATTTGTGAGTCAACTCAAACTTTAGCAGCCATCTTTTCACTTACAATAGAAAGTCACTCCGTGTGTATCTCACAACAGTTCCTATACGAGCTATTTATAGATTATCATGACAGAATATGCTAATTGAAGATAGTTAACTCCACATCAACAACATAAATTCATCAACTAACCATTCAGAGACGTCCTGTTGCATTCTACATGTTGTCACTTCTTCTTGAGTCTCTCCATCTTTGACTGACTCTGTTTTAACATTAAAGTGGTGGTTTGGAATTTTGGACATCGGGCCTCATTTCCAAGTGAGCCTTAGTCTTATTAAGCAGTGGAGACAGTTTTAAAAAAAAGTTTGTTTTACACAATAGCATCTGACTGGCAACAATAGCAACTGACTGGCTACTAATGTTAAACACAAACAACATTGGCATTAGTTTACGCTCTTGATCAAATCGAAAATAACATGATAAAACATATATACATTAAAAATACATTTAAAACATTAGTACTTATACAAAATTCAGGTCCATAATGTTTGTACGTGTTTGTCGTAGACACAAAATAGCATAACTAGTAGCCTAGTGGCTATAAAGCCAGCGCTGGCATTTGAAAAAAAAAATAAAACACAAGGCTACGTCTGGAATTATACATGCAAATACATTTAAAATGATTAAGTCTTAGCCTACTTACAGGTTGTGGCCCAACAACTGCTGCCTCTGGTTTTAAAGTTGGAACTGCTTCATGTTTTAGTAACAGTTTCTTGTTGAATCCGGCATTGAACTCGTGGAGATTCTGGAAGCTGTCTTCCGTAAAATGCGCAGCACAGAGAGCTAGATTACGACCGTCATTTTCAGGAACATAATCAAACTGTTTTTAGAGATAAAACTATTTACATTCAGCAATCATGAAAACAAATCTCAGATAACGGTTGACTAGGTAACAATGTGTAATTAGACCAAAGGTTCATTTTGCGCTGGAGTTGTCCTTTAATAAGCAGTAATTAAGTGTGTGTTGAGGCAATTGTTGTAGTTAATAGTTAGTTAATAGTAAGAATTTAACCTTTATATAAGTGTGACTATGCTTTCTCAAATGAATGCTTTGATCCATGGGTATTATGGATTTGATTTTCTTGGGAATGCATGAACTGATCGAATTTGAGAGTATTTGAAGCCCTCTGATGCAAAAGCCTCTAAAAGCCACCTCTGTCAAAATGAGATGCTACTATTGAGTGAATTCTCTTTGCACATAATATATGTTCATCAAATACTTTAACTTCAAACTCACTAAATCATAGCCTCTGCCCATTCAGAAATGCCAGTACTTGGGTAGAAACCTATACATAGGAACCTGATAAAAATGTTAATATAAAAAAAAAAAATTAAAAAAAAAAAAAACTTTTGATGGACTTCAGAAGTGTATTGTTGTTTAAAGGGACAGTGGTATATGCTACACATAACAGGAGTGTGCTGACTTTAGCTAATTGATGTTATAGTGCCATGTACAGTATTTGCCAAAAGTGGTGTCTGGCCTATTGGAAATTTTACATCTACTGTACATCCTTTATTCAAATAGTATTTGGTTGACACTCGCGTATGGTGTAGACACAGTGTTTAACTTATGTCAACCAGAATCATTTCGCTGATCAGAATTAAACATTCAGCAAGCACGGTGGTCATAAAAAAATCATAAAACAGGTAATGAGGAGCCTACTCCTGCAGACCCTAATGATTGTCCGTCCAGATTAGTAAGTCTCTTAAAATATCTGATTTGATAAATGTTCGGCCCAATGCCCAGGGATAGTGTAAAAAACAGACTTTATGGAACTGTGGAATTGCATTGTGAAACATGCTACATGAACGTTTATATGAAAGTTTATTTTTTTGCATGTGTTCTTGGCACATTAAACGAAAGTGATTTTAAATGGTTGTGTGTATATATATATATATATATATATATATATATATATATATAATATTTATAAATACATTTCCACCTCTTGATGGAAATAAATGCTGTGATGCTATTTCAATCAAGAGGTCAAGAATCAAGATCTTGTTTTAAAAATGCAGGAGGCAAGTCTACTCCAGCACATCCTAAATACTTTCAATGAATTTAAGGTCACAATTCATGTGTGGAAATGATTCTTCATGCTCCCTCGCAACCAATCTTTCACAATTTGAGCCTGATGAATCTTGACATTGTCATCCTGGAGTATGGCCATGATGTGTCTTGGTTGTGTGAAACATGTGTGGTAAACTTTTCTCCTTGATGAGACCAGGAGACAATGGACGTTTTCCAAGCAGAAGTTGTTTATTGCTCGTTTGTTTATTTCTGTGTTTGACTTTGGATTGTTCTTGGACTCTGATTATTGCTGCCTGCCTTGACCTCTGCCTGTTTCTTGGATTCCCTTTGTTTATTCTCCATTGTCCTGTCTGTTAATTTTTCCATATTCATTTGTCAAATAGTTTAAATGTTTAAAGGGGCAAAAAATCAAACAAATATCTGAAAATTCGTCGATATATAGCCTATATATTCTTACGTTTTGGTGTTCAACTCTGTGTTTTACAAAATACAACAACCGTTCATTTTTCTTTTTGCAATTAGGCCTACGGATTAAATTAGGGGAAACGAATGAACACAAAAGTACACTGACCGTTTTGGACATATACGAGGCATTGGACATATACGAGTTATTTTTTTAAAATTCATAAAAGATACAAGGAATAGCCTACTAGACAAAACCTCAAAGAAATGCCGCAATCAAGACCTCGGAGCAGAAATGAGGGAGGAACACACAGAAACTCTGTGACTTTCCCTGCCATTAATGCTTGGATGACACACCACGTCTCCTTCCATAAATAATAATAATGTCTAGTGCGGTGGCTGTGATAGCTATACCAATGTCCGTTGCCATTATTTTTGGAATGGCTTATCGCGAAAGGAAAAAAAAAAGTTTTAGTCGCATAACATCGTTAATAGAAACACTGTCATTTCACAATATTTTTTTATCTACAATCAGAAAAAAAAAAAAACGCAAAAGTTTTGTGCAAATATGTATTGACGCCACTTAACCGAGCAAAAAGTTTCTCGGTTATGCAATTTTAAACGGTTAATCGGTTCACGGGAATCAATAGCCAAATACAGGCCAGTTGTGCTAAATTTATTTATTTATTTATGACGGACAAAAAAAAAAATTTGCTACATGTTTTTTACACAACCATGTGTGGTATTCCAAATGTATTATATGTTTAATTTAGGTTTCCACTCCAATGGTATAACTGATAAAGTCTCCAGTAAGAGTCTCCTTTCCTGATAGTCCTGTTTTCTCACCTTTCAGGCTAGAGATTGAATCATTTAGGTTCATTGGATTAGCTATAGGGGAGACTTCCAAGTGTTGTCTTTAATGGCTCTGGTATGGCTCTTTGGAACCAGAGTTCCTGGCCACTATCATCATTTGAATTAGGGGTGTCCATGGTTAACCGTGATCTTGCTTATAAATTCCAATTCAGTCATTAGCCTACCTTCATGATCACGCAAAGAGGTCTGCAGTGGCGGTCCGTTCATAATTCCCACCAACATAAAATATATGTGTGCATGTACAAATTTGCAGTGATGTTCGGCAAATATTAACTTTTTATGAAAACTGAGAGATAGTTCATGAGTGAATTAACTATGTTCCTAAATACGATCCATAACTGTCCCATAACGGGATTCATTTCAGTATGGCTAATGTACCCCTTCATCCTACCCTATCATAGACTAAACCATATCAGAAAAAAAAAAAAAACACAGATACATTTATACGATGTACAGATGTACAATAGACATGTACAGTATATTTAAATCACACATAACTAACCCTAACCCACATAATATATTAATTGTGTATTTATGTGTGTGTGTGTGTGTGTGTGTGTGTGTGTGTGTGTGTGTGTGTGTGTGTGTGTGTGTGTATATATATATATATATATATTTATGTATGCATGTATGTAGGCCTATGCATATATACACACATAACCCTTTTAATTTAATTTGTATGTATTTGATGCTATATAAATAAAGTTTACAATGTGTGTGTGTGTAGGGAGGGGGGGGGTGTTATTAATAATTGCTCAGACTTGCAGGAGAAAAAGAGCAGATGAGATGATGCTTATTTTTTAACTACATCTTTGAAAGAAAGATGCAATGATTAATGCATCCATGGCTAGGATATAATTATAAAATATGGCATGATTTTAAAAGTCAACTATAACATCAACTATGCAATACATTTTAATTTATTTAGTGCTAATAAAATGATTAGCCCTATTTGGAGAGAGAGATGTTTATAATGTGACAATATGTCAGCCATTGTGCGAAAAGGAAAATATGACTAGACCTAGACTACTTCTTCTGAGCAGGTGTTGACAGTGAACAGGCGGTAAAACTATTGGCTAAGTTACATACACTCATGAAAAACTGATATTAATTATCTGGGAATCATTCTCTAACAGCAGTCAAGTTGTCATTGTTTGTGTAAGATTTTGTAATTAAAAACTTACTCATCATGATTTACTCTGTTCTCCAAGTGATGCTCAAAGCTCCAGTGATTTCCTCTGTGGGTAAACTAAACTTTCGTAAGATGCTGTTGTAGAATCATGTGAAGAATTCCAGCATATGCTTTTTTGTCATTGGTTGTTGTGTTAAATCTTACGCAGAGACAATAGTGCTCTATTCTGATTGACTATTGTGAAGCCCCTTTCTTTTTTTTTGATTGGGCAGGCTCGACTAAGAACTCCAGAGGAGACGTGCTTGATTGCTGCCGGTTCCATAGTGAGAGCGGCGGCCAGATACATGTTAGGCACTACAGGCATATTAAATATAGTATAAATATTTGTTTCCGCGTGAGAAATACAATGTGTGGCGAGAGTGCATGACAAAAGACTGAAATGAGTGACTGTCACTCTCAATGCTTGACACTTGAGAGCCCTGCATTTTGGTCTGCTAATTCACATACTCAAACCAGGAAGAGTAAGATAACCTAGTTGGCTTGAACACTTTGCTTTTACCAGTGATTTACCTGTGTGTGATATTTGCAAATGTAACACACCTCCATCTTTTTCTCTCTGTCAGTGTGCTGTTTTGTGGTCCATAAACGTTGCCACGAATTTGTCACATTCTCATGCCCTGGAGCTGATAAAGGACCAGACACCGATGTGAGTATGCAAATACACACATACACACACACACACACACGTGGTTATGTTACCTGTAATGTTTCTCTTTCACATTTGAAAACTTTACATGAACTAGACCTATGACACAGGTACTTTGTGTGTCACCTTTAGCTTGATAGAAAGATGCTTATCTACAAATTACATGATTGCACATAAAATACATCAAATACTTTAAATATTTCAAACGTGCACTACGTAGTTTAGCCAATCACAACACACCGACCCAACTAACCAATCTGAGCCCATTGCCTGTTTCTGAGGGAGTGGTTTCATAGTCAACCGGTCGTTTAAATGACAGAGGAGACAGCAAAAAAAAAAAAGTAGTAAAAAATGACCCCCTTATTATGCAGAGACCACTATAAGTAAACCATTCATTGGTGAGTTGGGAGTGGGACTGTTTTTTTTTTTTTTTTAATGACTGACTGGGGGTGTTTTAAGAAAGAAAGTTTTAAAAGCAATGTTTATTTTTGCAGTTATGTGCAGTGGTTCAGAAATTACATACTTCAGCTCTTAACCAACATGTTAACCAACTGTTTTAACATGAATGCTTTTACTACTGTTATTCAAAATTGAGCAGTGTGCTAAAATTGTCTCATTTGATTCGATACATTTATAAATTCACTCTAAATTAATTGCTCTAGTCAATATATAGTTTAGTGTATTGTTCCACCTACAGTACCACAACACTACTGGTAGATTATATTTCATAATTTTGCACAAAATGTTTTATAATATTTAATGTTGCACCTTGCACTATATATAATATATGTATATAAATCAAATTTTGTCTGCCTTCGAAGCTGCAGACAAATTATCACTCTTAACAATAACAAACATTCTAACGTGACCATAAAAACTGTATGCGTATTTTTAAGTAGTGTGTGACTCTCTGTAACTCTCTTGTCATGTGGTGTAGTGTTGGAGTAACCAGAGATTATGTCAGAATGTCATTCAAGCTTCTCAGACACTCCTTTTTATAGAGCACAGCATGAGAGACTGTCATACAGAAGCCGTGGAATAATTCTCAGTAAGAACTGTTCACAGAATCTGTGTATAGAATCTATGTTTAATAAGGCACTAAGCCTAAAGTCTAAACTAAGATTGCGAAGGGCAACACACAAACACACACACACACAGTCTTCTTCATTGTGATTAGCTGAAACTGCACAAGTAATAACATCTTTGTGTTACTGACCTTGAGAGCTCTGCATTTCATCTGTAAATGAATACCTAGTTCCTGAGAGGGTTCAGACAAGTTCACATGTCTTGAGTAAAGAGCTTTAATTGGTTGAGAATTTCTGTTGTGTACAAAGTGTAAACAGAACAAGCTTGTTAATATTTTAGAGGCTTATTCTCCTATTGACTGGCATATAATCAAAGCTAAATGCTGTGTTTGCTTGCTAGATTAATGCTCCTCATTAATGGTACTCTGATTGGGATTTCTAACTGAGACTGCAGGGGTTTATGGTGATCCACATAGACTGAACTCTGCACTCTGTAATTATTTCTGTAAAATGTATGATTAAATGTATGTTTAGAAAAAGGTGTTTTTTATTTTACATAAAGGATGCTGCCCCTTTATGGGTAGCTGACAATTTAAGATCACATGACCAGTCAGGTCTTGCATTCTGCGAGTTACTACTTCCACTACTACTATACCAAAAATGTTTACATTAAGGTGCTTTACATTTTACATTTACATACTTTACATTTAAATGTTAAACAATGGCTTTAAAAAAACAATCTCAAAATAGATAATAAATATCTATTTTTAATCTTTTACCATATGCCAGTGGTAATATAAAGTTATATTACCAGTGGTAATATAAAGTGCAGTAGGCTAATTTTACTAACGTTAGTGTTTTTGGAGCAATTGAATGCCTTCAAACAAAAGCTACCAGAGGAATCGTCAAAAAAAGTAAAGGCCAGTTTTAAAGTTTTACAAAAATAAACCATGTATTGTTCTTGAATTATTTAAAGAAAAAACGACATACTAAAAACGGCAGCCTAATCTCAGGAGCGGCTTTGAGTACGCTCATGGCGTTTAAAAAATGCGGTTCTCTACGGTGGCCGAGAGAGCTCACCGCGCTGCAACCTGATGAAGACAAATGCAAATACAAAAAAACGTGTGCAACTATAAAAACGCGTGCAAATACAAAAAAAAACATCCGCAAATTAAGAAAAACATCTTCATCAGTTCCACAACACACGTGTACTCCAAGTACTCACAACACAACCAAATACAAAAACACGCTTCAAATAACACGGTCCACAACGGAAATGTTTCCGGGGAACCAAATAAGTGACGGACCCGACTGGAACCACAGGACGTGCTTACAGCAAAAAACCTTTATTGACAAGAAGTCAAAGCCTATATTTTTTTTATAAATAAACTATACTATTAAAATAATATTGTATATATGAAGAGCTCTTTTCCAAAACGCGTTAAACGCCATTTTTAAAAAAAATGAGTTTGTCGTGTCATTCTGCTGTGGACAGAACCCTTTCACTGCCCCATCAACGTTTCATGCCAAATCGCTATATTTCCTTGTTTAAAATGTACTGCAAGATACAGTTTCTTTCCAAACCGCGATAAGCGCCAGCCCTGTTTTTAGCCTAAACGCGATAAGTCCTCAAATTCGATGAGCGTTCCACGCAATCCAGCACGGCGGCACTCTGAACAGAGGTTTATTATGTTCATTCATTCCACAAAATGAGTCCTAGTTTTCTAGTCGACTATAGTAGTAGATCATTTAAGCCATTTGTCTAATCAGTAGGCTAATCACATATATTGATTTAATTAAATGGGAGAGAAACCATATAGCGTTTTTTAATTGCCTATATTCCGCATCTCAATGCATGCATAAAGCTTGCCACAAAGAACCGACAAAAGTAATGATTATGCATGAGACATTGGAATTGTTTATTAATAAACTAGTGTTTTCTGTCAGTGTCAGCAGCAAAGATAAAGTTGATGATGCTACTCACCATCTTCGCAGTGAACGCGCATAAGCCTATAGAGAGATACTTCGAATTAGCCTACATATGCAGAGAGTTGCCAATTTATTTTCGTTTTTAATTGTTTTGTTTAAAAGTAGACATTTAAAGATTTCTGTAGCCTAGTTCTCAGGTCTGTGAGGCAAGCATCGCAGTGTTTCGGTTCATAATATATTAGACGCGCTCTCCGGTTCACGTGCGCGCCTCTGTGTCCTAATTATATTGTCTGATATTTGCTGTTTTAATCCAGTCAATTTGTTGATGAAACATTTATTAAAATAAAGATATAATTTATATCAAACGAAATTTACAAGCTTTCTACAAAACAAAACTTAATAAGTGGTCAAAATCATGTCTGACCCACTCCAAATATTTTCCGATATTGGTCGGATATCTTACTCATCTCATGCGGTTCCCCTTTCATAGCCTACTCAACATAGATGAAATAATAAAAATAAGTAACGCAATATTAGTAAACACAAATGTGAAATGTAGCCTATGTTTATTTTATGTTTTTTTTTTTTTACTTATATTTAAGCGTCTCGCCGCTCCGCTTTGCTCACATGCTATGTATGTAGCCTATGTGTGTGTGCATGTGCTGGAGGGGTGCCCATCCCTTTTTTGAATATCGTTATCATTATTGATCATTTTTAATAATTAGTTTTTTCATGCATATGTTGAAATTGGTAGCCTACTATTTGTTTGAGGTTTGACACTTTACTAAAAATGACTTTACTAAAAATGATACAAAGAAATGGATGGATGTATAGCGTTTTGAAAAAATAAATAAAATTAACTTTTAATTTATCATTAACAATATTGTTGTTTGATTTAATAATCATTGTTAAAAATGTTCAGACTGAACCAATAAAACATTTCAACAGGATAATTTGATTATTCACAAAATGTGTGGGTCTAGGTAAAAAATGTAGTTTTCCTGAAAACTATTGAAATGGATTTATAGCGTTTTGGAAAAGAGCTCTTCATATAAATAATATTATACTATTATATTTTTTATAGTTCGTCTATACTCCTTGCTTACTCAAAATTCGACTTTGTTTTATTTAATTTCTTTTGACTTTTCCCCCGCAAAACACAGAGATTCAAATTATTATGACATACGACTTGTGTACAATATACAACATGTGTTAACAATATGTTCAATGTCATCACAATACAAATGAGAAAAGAACAATGATCTGAAAACTAAACTAAATAAATAAAAAAAGATCTAGAAGAACATGAAGGCAAGATATTAATCTATACATCAGTTACACTATACAAATAGTTTCATTTTATGTTTAAATTTTCATAAGAAAAGTTTCCTTGAAATGTTAGGTAATGTATGGCACTGACATACAGATATATAAACGGATATTTTAACAGATTTTTATAAAGTAAAAATAAATAATTTATTTGCAACCGTTTGTTATGTTAATCATTATATTTCTGTCGTCAGAACAGCTATACAGCTGATGGACAAAGTGCTGCATTGTCATAGGAACATCTAAGGTAAAAATAATTACATTACGTTGTCTGTTGTTGCTCCCTTCATCAAGTTCCAAACGGCTACATAAATGACACACTAGGTGTCATGCTCACGCCAAATTCCCACTTGAAGAGCTTTGCCGTCTGCCCTTTGAAGGGACCATGTTATTTGCAGCGCGTTTCTGTATTCCGGTGCGGAGCGTGTCTCATAAACATAAACTCAGCGTATAGCCTAAGTATCCTACTCCACAGACCTGAAACGTATATCTATATTGAAATGTCAACTTGTAAACAGAACAATTCAAAACAAAACTAAACCAAAAAGATTGATTCAGTTTTCTCATTCCTAGCGTCATTGAAAGCACCCAATTTATTTTCACTGACTGCGAGATAGGCCTATTTTAACTTTTGGTTAATAAAATGTTCTGCTATAAAAGTTTAGATTATATTTAAAGCAATATTCTATTTAAAATGTAGGTTTTAAAATGTACGTTTTACTTTGGCTAAATGTCCCTTTGTGCCACATGGTGGTCATTTAGCAACCGACTTTGAAATACGGCTGGTTTATACTGCGGCACTTGCCGCGGCGGTAAGTGTCATTCTGGTTGATCACCTACTGTACCTTGCACACTTGTGACAGATTCTGTGTTTTTTCAAAATAGCATTAAAATGCATAGTAAATGAGGTGGTAGATTAAAAATCGTTTCACAGATGAATTGCGATTCTATCTTCTTGTCACAAACACACACAGGGGACAGAGGATCCAAACGCAGTGGTCTTTTAATAGGGTAATCCAAATCGTAGTCTTCCAGGCAGGGGTCAAAAACCAAATAATCATACCAAACACGAGAAACAAACCAAGAACAAGCTAGAACATACGTTAGAAGTGGTGTGACATAACAACAACTCCGTACACATACTAACACAGACAGGGAATATATACACAGATCTAACAAGACTAACAATGAACAGCTGGGAACAATGATTATGGGGAACAGCTGAGTGAAATGAACTGATGAGTGACAGACAGAATGCTGGGAAATGAAGCCAAAAGTAAAGGACACAGGAAAAAATGAGGACCTCTAGTGACAAACAAGGGAAACACAACCAGACATTGTGACATAACTCCCCCTCTACGGAGCGGCTACCAGACGCTCCACGACATAATACAACACACCACAAGAATTCAGGAGGGAGGTGGAACGGTGGAGGATCAGGGGGAGGTATGGTGGGCCAGGTCCATGAAGGGAGACAGGAACAAGGGGTGAGGGCTTAACCGGGGGACAGGGCAAAACAGAGAGTCTACCGGGCATACAGGGTGAAACAGAGTGTCCATCGGGCGGCCAGGGCGATACAGAGAGGCCATGGGGTGGCCAGGGCGAAATAGAGAGTCCATCGGGCGGCCAGGATGAAATAGAGAGTCCATCGGGCGGCCAGGGTGAAACAGAGAGTCCATCGGGCGGCCAGGACGAAACAGAGAGTCCATCGGGCGGCCAGGGTGAAACAGAGAGTCCATTGGGCAGCCAGGGTGAAACAGAGAGTCAAGTCATATTTATTTATATAGCGCTTTTTACAATACAGATTGTATCAAAGCAGCTTCAAAGTGATAACATGAAAATAATACAACACAGATCAAAAATATTGTTGAATATTCAATGTCCCCAACTAAGTAAGCCAAAAGCCAAGGCAACAGTGGCAAGAAACCAAAACTTCATCAGGTGATTGAATGGAGAAAAAAACCTTGGGAGAACCCAGGCTCAGTCGGGGGCCAGTTCTCCTCTGGCCAACGAAGGAACAGTGATTGCAAAACAAATTGGATCGAAACATCAGAGAGTCCATCAGGCGGCCAGGGCGGTGAAGGCCCCTCGGGCGGCCAGAGCGGTGAAGACCCATCGGGCGGCCAGGGCGGTGAAGACCCCTAGGGCAGCCAGGGCGGAGAAGACCCCTCGGGCGGCCAGGGCGGTGAAGAACCCTCGGGCGGCCAGGGCGGAGCAGACCAGCCGGCCAGGGCGGTGAAGACCCCTAGGGCGGCCAGGGCAGCTTACAGACCAGACACCGGCTCAGAAAAAGGCGCTGGAACAGGCACTTCTGCCAGTTCACCTCGATTCACAAATTTCAAAAATCGAGTGCTATTTAAATTTATTGATGCGTAGAGTGTTTTTAATCACAAAAAGCCACAAATAAGGAATTAACGCAGTGCTCGGATGATGCTGCATCTCAGATGCATGCAATCGCAAATTCAGTTCTCTTCAAAAGCTTTTGTATCCTCATTATAAATCAATTGGTATTTAACAGTGAAGACTCAGACAATTTATATTCCATACAGTGAAGACTGTGTCTTTTCTTTTACATTTGATTATTTAATTTCTGTATTTCGTAAGACATGGCAAATAAACCTAGGCTACTGTACCAGTAACAAATCGTTGCAGGATGTTTTCATTCACTTTAGAGCTATATTACACTAGCCTAGAAATCTAGACGCACCCTAGCGGCAGCAAAAATTATTTTGCAGCAAAGTGTGGTCTAGCAACTCTCCATAGATGTTTTAGCTGGAAAACCCCAACTCTGGTAGGGCCAATCACATCGTGTATAGAGTCGGTGGGCGGGCTTAACATAATGACGAAAGAGTTGAGACGGTCAGAAAGCAAGCTCGTACATATTCGGTTTTAAGTCGTTCATCCTCGGATGCGGTCGGCGCCAAAAACTGTGGCGAAACGATCAACTTGTCATGCCGCGCTCGTGCTGTGGCGTCGAGTATAAAGGCTTTACTCCATGTCAGCGCGCGCTCTGATCGGTATAGGTGCACGAACCTCTCCCGAATCATCTCCTGCACTCCGAAGCACCACTACTCCGGCTCCGTTTCCCTCGTAAGCTAATATTAGTATTTAAACATTCTCTATATTTTTTTTTTAATGACACACTGTCTCTTTCTCTCTCATACACACACACACACACACACACACATACTGTCTCTTTCTCTCTCACATGTAGGCTAGTAATAAACTCTTTAGACTTTTAATGATTAGTGTTTTATTTTTAAAGTTTGTGGGTCGTGTAATAAACAAAAAAATCCCTTATTATGGGGATGGATTCCAAGAAATCTCCCTTATTTTCAATGTTGACAGCTGAACTGGAGTGGATACGGTAAAAGTTTAAAATAAATACACTTGCTCCGCTGAGTACGTCACCTTCTTCGTTGCTCTGATTGGCTTTAGCGCTATCCAATTGCGTGCAGAGAGAATTTGAAAGACAACCGTTTATCCCGCCCCTCGGATTGAGCCCTGCCAATGAGTTTCATGCCAGGCTAATATTACACAACATGAAAGGTCATTTTCAAAAATCCATAATAGTGGCACTTCAACAAAGATGTATAAATACTGGAACAAATGTTTTGTTTATTGTTAGTTCAAGTTAGTTAATACATAAAGTAATGCTAACTAATAGAACCTTATTGTAAAATGTTACCAAAAAGTGTAAAATAGAATAATTTTGACTAATTTGATTTCTTCAGTGATACTCTCAGTGCAGTAAAACACATCCCATCATTTAAAATCCATTCCAAAGAATTCAGCATTTTCTCCCACAATTAGTGCATGAATTTTGCACAGGTTGTGTGTACATTAGGTTTACTAATGGCTTCTGTGAGGAATTCTCCTCCTGCCTGTTGTGTTTTGGTGTATTTGTGGTTACTTTCTTCTGGCAGCTGCTTCTGCTTTCATTGCCCTCTGGACCAGTGTTGTCCATAAGACCTCTCTCTATCTCTGTGTGCTTGTGTGTGTTTAGCAGGTTTTTTTTTTTCCTTATAGAAAATCTCCATGCCTCTCATTGATTCCATTACAAATCCATTAGCTTCCTCAGCCCTCTGGAGGCCTGATCTTTAGGATGTCCTTAATACTGAGTATCAATAACTACACAGGCTCAAACAGGCTTTTTTTTTTCTCTCCGGGCCATGGACCTTCCTTAATTTGAGGAGAAAAAAAAAATCAACAACAACATTGCAGGATATTAATAATGCTTTATTTGCAATGTTTGTAAAATATATATATATATATATATATATATATATTGATTTCAAAATATTCAGATAGCCTATATTGAAAATAATATGTTGGCCATTGCTCTGCTTTGCTGGTTTAAGAGCTTAGCGTTTACCGTTATATTTTGACTCTTATGTTTTTATTATTATTACTTGCATTAATTAATTTACAAGTTGCATTCACTATGCAGACTGATTTGTTAATGTTTAAATGCTCATGGAGTAGGCTTGTGATGGAAAGCACATATGAAGAGTTCAGATGCAAAAGCCTCTAAATGCCATTTGAAATTTTCTTCTTTAATGATGATTTTTATCAAACTTGTATATTTAAGTTCAGTAATTTCCCTTAAATAACAATTAATAGGTAATTATCATTGCCATTTAAGTGAAATTACTGAACTTAAATATACAAGTTTGATAAAAATCATCATTAAAGGAGAAAATTTTAAATGGCATTTAGAGGCTTTTGCATCTGAACTCTTCATATGTAACACTTGCTCTTCACTTCCCACCTTTACACTGCTTTGATAAGCATTGTGGTAGAAATAAATAAGTAAATTATTAATAATAATAATAATAATAATAATAATAATAATAATATGGGCTGGGCGTGATTAATCGACGATCGATTATTGATCATTAAGAATTTCGTCGATCACGTTAATTTGTTATGGATTATCATTAAACTAATGCTGCTGCATTGCGTAGTGTGAGTGGAAAGTGAACGTGTTCTCCGGGCTGGTCATGTTAGCGCGGAGATACCTGTGCATCCCGTTACCGTCAATCCCCCTCATCAGAGCGGTATTTTCAGCGGCTGGACTGAAGCATTTGTTTACACTCGGCGCGTCCGCACGAGCGTGAAGAAGGTGCACGCGGGAAAATCAGACGAGCGCGTCAAGTGTAAACACCTCGCCCGTTTGGGGAGGTGCGCGGCGCGCGCAGTCTGCAGAGACTCGCGCTCATCGAGCCAGGCGAAAGTGTAAACAAGGCTTGACGGTCACCATGCAGGTTGCGGTCGCGACTGACCTCAGATCATGTCATCAACATGCTTATCTTTCTCAACAAAATCAGTAGACTGGAGCAGAAGTTGTAGCAGTGAGTTATTTTTTATGAGGCTTTAAGTAGCCTAGCCTAATTGATTGTTAGATAGGATAATCCCTCTCACCCTTTCTCGACTCTGTGCCTTGGATAGTTGAGTTAATGTTACATTTTGACAAAACCTGTCAGATATAAATATTATTATGTTTTTGGTTAAGTTATTTATTTATTATTTTGGAACAAACGAGGGTCTCACGAGGGCCAACTCGCAGCTGCAGGTTCAGTTGCGTTAGAGAACCGCCGCGCATATCTTCAAATTTAGCCTAACTGAACGCCCAGTTTAACTGCCACAAGTTGATTATCTTGTAATAAAGATCTAATCGAAGAAAAACACGCAGTATTTTCGTATTTTCATTGCATTTTTAATTTAAAAAAAGTTAAATAAACAATAAATTTGAATATAAAAATATTAATGATTAATCGATAGTCGATCGTTAAAGGTGCAATACCTAAGATCTAGATGCCGCTAGAGGGCGCTACATTCAAAACAACAACAACGGCTTTGCTTGATGACGCCGTGGAGGAACGCGGAATGATGGGAACTGTTGTTTTCAACTCCACCGTGGATAAATCAGTCAGACGGGAATCGAAAATTAGTTGTCATGGATGAGGTAAATTTCGATTTCTATAAACGTTGCGTTTAATGACATGCTTGTATTTCATTAAACTGAAATAACCGTGCAAGAAAAGTCAGGTTTAAAAGTAAATTAGTTATCACAGATGTTACTGTACGAGTCACTGGACGAAGCTATGGTGGAGAGGGTTTGAAGGGGCAGGTCTCTCGCAAGGAGTTGACGTGGTTGGCTCTCCTTGGTAACTTTATAAAAATAAAAAATCAATTTAATGTCAGTTATCCCAACCTGCAAGAATTCATTTCCGGGAGGTATATTTCGATAACAAGATTGTGGGGGTGGGAGGAAGGCTAACTTTCGCGTTCGCGAGGCACAAACGCAAAGTCTCTCCCTCTGTACAGTGCACGCGCAGCGCGCTGTATGTTATGCGCGCAGTATGTCTCGCTCTAACATTATATCCCGGGAGATTTGAACTAATTTGCGGGCATCAGGGAAACGCTATCAATATGCGGGAGATCCGGGAGACTTGGGATGTCTGCAATGTACATTTGACACATCTTTTCATGTCGTGTAAGTATTCAACCACAGCTACAGTTTCACAAAATTAACGTTAAGGGGGTCGCACACCGGACGAGAAGCTGCAGCGCCGCGTTGCACCACATAATTATTCGAACACATTATTATCTATAAGTGTACACATACCGGCGGCGCCATTCGGCGTCTGTCCGCGGCGCCCAGCAACGTTTCAGGACCGTGTTCAAAACCCTGCTGCGCCACAGAGCGCCATTTACATAGTTTTATATAAAATTGTAATTATTTTTGCCTCAAACCGTTGCTAATGGATCCTGACTTTGCCCTATGCTGCAATATCTATGCATTTAGTTTTGCAGTCATTTACAGAAATCAGCTGCTTGAATGACAATTACTGATTATTATTAGATTTTTCACGTGAGATTCTCAATTCATTCTGTGAACGGATGCTCTGAGGTAAAGTTTTCAGAATGCAGACTCAGCAACGATTGTATTTAATTGTACAGTACAATAACATAGAACAGACATTATCTTCATTTTCTGTCATTAAACATAACAATATTGCTGGCCATACACTGATGAGAAAGTGCGCGTCCGGTGTTCGATAACGTTACTGGAGTTGTCCTAAACGTGACGCGGCGCTTCTCGTCCGGTGTGCGACCCCCTTTACAGCCAACAGTTCACATTCCGAGAATAAATGAAAATAATATATGTGCTCCATTCCATAACAAATGCGCGAAACAAGCTGCCGTTTGATAGGCGCTAACGCACAACTACAACTACCGCATTTGTCCAGGACTACACGTAGTAAGAGCGGAAACCGAGGTAAGCGGATATGACGCGATTGACTCGCGACTCCCAGCTCACCCCTGCTGACACGTGCCGTTTCCTTGGTTAAAATCTCAATTTTCTCGCGATTTAAACATTGTTTGAAACATTTGGAATATTGTGAGTTATCATCTTTACTAAATATATAACACTGGCCTTGTGATTTTGGGATATTTTAATGCAAAAATCTTAGGTATTGCACCTTTAATTCTTCCGACGATCGACTAAGAAAATTTAATCGAATGCCCATCCAGAGTTTACTTGTTTCACCAGAGACTACATAAACAAGAAAGGACATTACAGAGAAATTAAACAGAAAAGTGCATACACAATATATAAAATAAAAGGTACTCTTCAGTATCATGCTTGTTTTATATTTATCTGCAATAGTTTAATATATTGTTTAAAAGTAAAGTTTACATCATCTCACTCACTAAATTATTAATATTTTTAATTATTAAAATAATGTACAAATGAATTAAAATGATTGATGTAAATACTAAAATTAAAACTGTAATCATTAAAAACTTTAAAAACTTTGTAAAAAAAAATGCTGAATTCTTATTTTGCACTGTATGACATGAGTTACAGTGTGTTGTCCCAAATACCACCTGGTGGATATTATGTGAAGCACAACAAATAAATATATTTTTTTAATTCAAAGAAATGCCTGTGTGGGTTTCTGTGACAAACATTTTAAGGCCCTATCTATATAAACAGAATAAAATGATTTACTTAAATTAAAGGTGGATAGTTGTGGGTGAGTGTGTTGTGTTGAGAAATGATTTGCAGATAGTCAGTGGACAGTGCTAAGAGGAAAATGTGTGAACAGTTTGCAGGTATATGAAGTGTTGTAAGTGACTGTCGCAGAAGAGGAAGAGGACAGGAATTGATAATTTTTATTATAGCTGGATTTTTTTTTACTTGAACCCTTTTCAGTAGAAATATTGCTTTGAGCTATTGGGGCTGGAAGATGTTGCATATGCTTATCTAGAGGTGAGAAGACAGATATTATCAATACAGGAAGGTAAAGCAGAGCAGAAAGTATGGCCCTGTTCCAAATAGCATATTCATATGCACTTAAAGGGATACCCCAAAATGAAAATTCTGTCAGTAATTACTCGCCCTCATGTTGTTCCAACCCCGAAAAACCTTTGTTCATCTTCAGAAGACAAATTAAGATATTTTTGATTAAATTTGAGAGCTGGATCACTCCTCCATAGGCTTCTAAGGGATTGAAACTTGCCGGCCCAAAAGTTATTAAAGACATTGTTAAAATAGTCCAAGTGACTACAGTGACTACGAGAATACTTTTTGTGTGCAAAAAACAAACAAAAATAACAAATTTATACAACTATTAATTTCCTTCTCTGTTGGCCTTGAGTTAGTTCACATAGTCGTACAACCAGGGGCCTATACCATGAAGCCAGTTTAGGTGGCTAGGCAGCTATGTTTCAGTTTAGTTTGTGCCAACCCTGGGTTTTAGGTACCATGAAAGTTGTTTGGCTTTTAGCAGTGTTCATTGCCATAGTAACTTACACTCCACAGCTAACCTGGTCCGAGGCAGGTTATGTTCCAGGTAAGAGGTTGCAAACCGAACTTGGACCAATCAGCTGTGAGCAAAGTGGCACATGTGTGACGTGATAAAGTCACTCCACAGCAAATGATTTTAAAAAAAACAAAATCATGGCTTTTAGAAAATAAATTTGTATGATTTATAAATTATTTCTGTAATTATTATACCCTAAAACGATCTCACAAGTACAATTTCAGTTCATCAATTATTATTACACAGATTTTAAATGAATACGTACAGTATATAAAGGTAATATAAATACGATTTAGAATCAATAAATGAAGCTATAAAATGACTACATGTGAGCTTAAATGTTCAATTCTCTCTCTATCTTTACCAACTGTATGAACTAACTTCACAACTTTTACTTGCACTGATATACAGTAGCGAGACTTTCTTTTAGTTGTCCTCTTTCATAGACAGCTATTTTCTTCTTGCTGTGTAAATTTGTTTAAATTCTTAATATTTTAATAATTTTATTTAAAAAATGAATTGCGCTACTTCTCTCGTGAGAAATTTATTTCAATGAGTTTTGAAAGAGTTTCACTCTTTCTTAGCATGTGATTGGCTGTTTGCTACTGATGTCACACCTAAACTCCTAAACTCAGGATCAAAGCCTGAGTTGACAGAGAAAGTTGAAGATCAGCATCATGGTACCAACAAAGCCTGGCTGGATTGGTTTGGTTTTGTCAACTCGAAACTAATCCTGCAACCCTGAGTTTGTTCAACTACCATCATGGTACAGGCCCCAGAAGCACTGCACAGTTACACTACGTGAACTAACTCTAGGCCAACAGAGAAGGAAATGAATGACTGATATTTTGGCATTTTTTTGATTGTCGATATTGACAAATTTATTGTTCTGTTTGGCTGACGTGGCGGAATTCTGAACTTTTATTTTGACAGCACGTCGGAGCTCACATTCTTCATCCTTATTGTTTCTATCTCAGTTTAATAAATTAGACAGAAGTAGAATGTACGTATATGAAAACATAGTTTGGTTTTTTTCTATTCTTACTAATAGAAAAGCAAAGGCTATAACACTTCCATACCGTCAGTCTTCAGCAAATATATATTAATGACAGACTGACAATAAGTACATCTACATACCTTAATATTTTTATTTTTTAAAAATAAAATCTTTGTAATGATACTTTGTAATTTTATCAAAGATTTCCTTCTCTCCACTGTAAGCAAATAATATCAGGTGAGATACAAACAACCCAAAGCAAACTTCCTGTTTCTGTCTGCTAGCATGCAAATTACAGTTCTTGAAATTTGAGACCAGGTCGCAATCAAAGAGAATATTTCTCGGTTTGACATTTTATGTGATTTTGTTCACAAGCATGTTTGATTTCCCAAGTTTGCAATATTTGTATATTGGTAGAGAGAGAAAGTGGTGTGCCAGAACAGATCCTTTGAGCACTGCCCTACTCTGATTACCACAGAAGTGACCAGAGGAGCTGTCCTGACAAGTATTTGAACCAGTAAATCTTCTTAACCGTTCATGGTGAGACCATGAATTTCCCTATTAAATCACAAGCCCGCCACTTTTTTGAATACTTGCACAAATTCAAATGCAAGTCAACTCTGAATCAATTGAAAAACTGTAGCTTTATCATACTCCAAAGTTCACTGTAGAATTGTTTTGTTGTGGCTGTGAATGTGAGCTTTGGAAATGGCCCAGACCATTGTAGCACATTGGTGTGACACCCCCTTAGTTATCTTGGAAAAAAAAAAAAATAAATAAAAGAAAAAAAGGTAATTGGGCCCATAAATACATAGATAATAAACATAGATAGATATGACAAGTGTGGTACCTGCCTGCTCAAAGTAGCACCAGAAACAACTGGTCAGACAAAAGAAAGGAATAATGGTGTAAGGAACTTAAAATACAGAAAATGTGAGAAGATTAGAGACTTAGTGTAAAGCATGAGATATGAACAAAGTATGAATAAACATAGCTAGAGTAAGTTGATACCGCCTGCTAAGAGTTGACTTTTAAAAGATCAGGCTGAGCCAAACCAAATTCTACATTCACATTTATCTGTTTGACTGATGACAAGCTTATGACAACAAACATACTGTATTATGTTAAAAATTCTCCAAAATGTGTTGGTCAAAAACCTTGCAACTCATTTGAGCTTGATTTTGGTAAAATGTTAATAATATAATTATTCATCCAAGTGTCATATATTAAGCTTCAATATCATCTTTGATAATGTGCTGTTTAATTTTTCTTTTTTTAAATACAGGGTATTTTTCTTTCCATTTCCTGAAAATTATAGCACTTTTGGAAATACTGTACAAGGTTTCTGCCCTACAGCAAATAGGAGGTCTAAAAGAAAGAAGATTGAGAACCACTTGTTTAAGCCCATTATATAAAAGGCCTTAATATATCCACATTTTTTGTATCTCCATCTGTTTAGATTTTTTCTTAATATGTTTACACATTGACACATAATAAATAAATTAGGAACATTTTTACTTAAGTAATATTTTATTACAACATTTTTATCTTTACTCAAGTACGTTGTCCACCAATTGTCTGACACATACGAATTTGTCTTGGAAAAAAAAAAAAGAGAGAGATTACATTCTCTTTTTGCATGCTATTTTACCTACCTTTTAAGATATTGTGGTAAGGTATTTACATCGCTTTTAATTAAAACCATCTGTGTTTGGTCAATTCATTTCCTTCTATTTGAAGTTATTTTTCTCTGTTCTGTCTGGAATCCTGAACAGGATTTTTGAGACCAACAGCTCTTCAAGCTATAATGACTTCTTTTAGGATGTGGCCTTATTTGAGTGAGATTTGATTGGCTTTTACCATGGGAGCTAGGAGATGCATCATGATGGGTTACTAACAGCAGGAAGTGATTGGTTGGTAGGTGCGGCTGTTAGTGGTGAATGGGTTCCATCTACCAAATGTCAGGACTTAGAAGAAGAGGCTTGAGTGGTGGCAGCTGGGAGTCGCTTTTGCACACTTTATAACCCCAGAGTGATTCTGGCAATGAAGTCTGACATCATACATTCATTACACCAAAGCTAGGATTTTGTATTAATTGGTATAAGGATATAAGGAATAATATTACCTAAACTGGTATTTCAAAACCTCTGGCCTTTCATTGTGTTCCTTTCGATTTCTTTCTCACAAACAGGCAGATTAATGGCATAATAATACACTGACGGGTGTTTATTAGGGCCCAAGCCCTGAAAGGGCGAAGGCCCTATTGTTTTCCTTGGGATTATTTTTCTTTAGTATTATTATTTTACTACCTTTTTGGCACTTTTGGAGCCCTTAACATGCTCAAAAACTCTTGAAACTTTGCACACGGGTCAGAACCCGCGGCCATCAGAGCCGGGCTGAAGCTGGTACCTGGGCGTGGCAGGGGGGCTCGTCAGCGCCCCCTGGAACGGGGTCCGAACACTCGGTCCATAACTCAAACACGCTTGCATGTAATAATATGAAACTCGGTACACATGTTGATCTCATCGTTTCATCTATACCTCGCGCTCTTACTTTTTACCCCAGCCCAACAGGAAGTCGGCTATTGAGGTTTGTTTGTAAAACGCTCGCAATGGTATTTGAAATACTCCTCCTAGAGCTTTGATCCAAATTCGACGAAACTCGGTCAGCGTGAAGTCAAGACATTGAGGATGAAAGTTTGCGAGGGGATTTTTGATATCTCGAACGGTTTGTCCGTGGCGAGGAAACGAAATCATGGCGAGAAACGTGAAACAGGAAGTGTGTTATAACTTCAGCATACATTAACTGATCTTGATGAAACTTCAGCAGTGTGTTCGCTGTAAGAGGACGATCACATGGATGTGACTATTGTGAGTCAAAAATATAGCGCCACCAACTGGCAGCAGGAAGTGTGTCACTTTCAAAATGCTTTGAAATCACCCTTTTATTTTTACCCGATTTGCTTCAAACTTCATCTGTATAATGTAAACATAGGGCAGATGTAGACCTGTGAATGGATTCTTGATATCTTTGAAACTGTTGCCGTGGCGACGCATCAAACTTTACCATTCTTTTAGGATGCTTTTGAGACCCTTAGCATGCTTTAAATCGCATGAAACTCGACAGACACATCACATTTATTAGCCAGTAGACATGTGCAAAGTTGCAGAAACGGGCGTGGTGAGGGCTCAGTAGCGCCACCTTTTGACAAAAGTGGGGTTGTTGGTTTTATCTACAGTTACAAAAATCGGTATGTATATTGTACTCCTCGAGCCGGACAACTTTCTAATTGACACTCATTAGCTAGGACCCACAGAAAGTCAGATATGTTTGTTTGAATGTAGAGAAAATCTCAGAATTTTTCCAGTGTCTCAGTGTCCCTCTGTGTGAGTGAGAGGAGGGGCGCCTGTCAGGTTAATTTTAACCCTTTATTTGCTGTGTGCGACTTCTCTGGCATTTTCGGGGGCCTTAACATCCTCGAAAACTCTTGAAACTTTGCACACGGGTCAGAACCCATGGCCATCAGGGCCGGGCTGAAGCTGGTAACCGGGCGTGGCAGGGCGGCTCGACAGCGCCCCCTGGACTGGGATTCGAACATTTGACCATAAATCAAACACACTTGCATGAATTAATATGAAACTCGGTACAATTATAGATCACATCAGGCCAAACAACTTTCGTGCTCTAAGTTTTATGACAGTTCAAATGGAAGTTATTTATGAATTATGAATTATGGGTTGTTTGAATAATTGTCCTAGGAGAAATACATCAAATCACAATGCATGTGTTTACCAATCACAACCAAACTCGGTGTGCATGAAGTCAAGACATTGAGGATGCTCAATTCCGGACGGATTTTTGATATCTCGAACGGTCTGGCCGTGGCGAGGAAATTAATTTTATGACTAAAAAAGGACACATAAAGTGTGTTATAACTTTGCTCAATTTACCTACAGTTACAAAACTTACCACGTATATTGTTCTCGTCAAGCCGATCAACTTTCCAATTTAAAGTCATTCGCTCTGAGCAACAGAAAGTCAGATATTGTAGTTTGAATGGATTTATTTCCCCTGCGATTCTCTCTCTCTCTCTCTCTCTCTGTGTGTGTGTGTCTGTGTGGGGAGGGGAGGGCTGTTGTCTGTGTTTATGTGTGTGTGTGTGGCTGGCTGTGATTTTTCCTACAATCCTTGTCTCTAAGTCCTTGTCTTTTTGCATAACAATTTTGCATAACAATATTTTTAAATGACAAAAACCCCCATCTTTTAAATGTATAGTTTGCTTTAAATAAAAGTAAGATTGTATTTGTAATTGAAGTTGAATGAATTTAAAATTCATGTGCTATATTTCAATATATTTGTTTTCCTTAAGATTTTAAAACACTAACTTCATTATTATCTGAATTACAAATATTTGTTTCTGTATAAAATAATACTCTGACTAAAAACACATTTGATGTTTTTTTTGGTATTTTTATTTACATGTATTTATGTGTGTGTGTGTGTGTGTGTGTATATAAAGTGCAGGGTTTTTTTTAGATAAAGTAGAATTTCTATAACTATGTGTTGAACTAATAAATCACTCTTGTGTGTTAAACACAATCTACTTAATACAGACAACTTCATTATAAAGATAAATAACAAATCCAAAAAATATATGATTATAATCTATGACAAAAAAAAGCCATTACAAACTATATTAATGGAAAATACACATTGCTCTTTGTATTGTTGTAAAATATTCATGAAAAACAAGATAACAAAAATCAAAAAGATAAATTATTTTAGATATAGCCATGTTTTAAATGTATAGCAGAGATGTTAATTGAGGCAGCAACATACAAACTTTCTAGAACAACATGGACCTGGATAGCTGGTTTTTATGGAGGACAGTGAAGAGGAAGAGGGTGCAAATCAAACAGCTCATTCTCAGACTACACAGCAAACAGCTTAAGTTTTTAGTGCTTTGTTTGAGGTTTTTAGTGCTCTGTCCTATCTATTATCAACATATAATAGATGGAACAGAACAAGAAAGGCAATTAATAATCTGTCATTGCGTCACTGCATTATGATATGAAAGGCTCAGTACAGTGTGGCACAAAACGCTTATGCGCATCCCGAGTGGAGAATGATGCGCTTAAAGCCACATGGAGTTACAGCGCATCGAGTCCGCATTGATGCAAGCTCTACAATACACTTCTTTTTGATAGTCAAAGCGGGGGTTACGTTTTTACACGTCGTACAGAATAAACCTAAAGGCACCAAGGTGGCGGTGCCACCGGCTTTATATTAAATATAAATATAGCTGTGAGCAGCGATAAAGGGCCAAAGCCGGCGGTACCACCATCCCGGTGCCTTTGGGTAACTAAAGGCATCAGGGTTGCGGTGCCACCGGCTTGGGCCCGCAATCGCTGCTCGCAGCTATATTTTGTTCATTGTTTCTCCCTAATAACTCAGTTTATCTGTTTTAGGGGCTTATTGCATATACCATTGAGTGCATGTTGTCTTGGCATTATTTATATCAATTCATTGTGATCCATGTAGTGCATTTTCTTAAGTGTTATACATAACAATTTTTACATAACACTGTTTAGATTGTTTTGTATATAAATACAGCTTTGCACTCTTTACTGTCAAAGAGGAAGGTTTATGTTTTATCCACAAGTTTCCTACACCCCATGAGGCCTTGCGTCAAAAGTGGGCGTGTCTTCCGGTTTGAGGTAAACAAAGCGCGACTTGACATACTTAACACTCGTTCATTCAACAGTTGACAGTCATTCAAGTTATAGCGATCCAAACTAGCTAACGATGTGGGAACACAACCTCAACGAAATTAAAAAGAAATAACAGTACCTTTACCCTCCGAAGTTACTTGGTTGGGAAAATTATAATAACATTTTTAATAATCAATACTCATCAAGGCATGTTGACAGACAGTTGTGTGAGCTGACAATTAAAATAAAAAAAACACACACTTAGTCATTGTGCTTTGGAGTTTATTCAAAATTATAAATGAATGTGCTACTTCAATACATTAACTGGCACATTTGGTATTCTGTCAACACAGGCTTTGATCCTGAGTTTAGGTGTAACATCAGTAGCGAACAGCCAAACACATGCTTATAGATTTTATAATATTAAGAATTTAAACAAATGTACACAGGAAGATTCGTCGTCTTTTAGGAGGTGATGGAAACTAACGTTACAGTCGTTGGCAGGATCACTCTGATTTCGTTTTCGGCTTATGTTCAAAACAATCACGTTTAAGCCACTGAATTAGTTTAGTCCGGTTATACATACAACCGCGAACAGCACATGTTGTCCCTGAGCTCCGTAATGACATCTCTCATAAAGATTTGCGTCTTTAAATAGTAAAATAATTCTCAGAAAAACAGCTAGCCTCTTTGCTAACTACATTGGAATGCTACTTCCGCCGCCTTACCGGAAGTTTCACCCACTTTATTTTTTACAGGAGCGCCTCTCGGAAACTTGTGGATAGTTTAGTGACTTTTCAATCAAGTCTGCAATAACTAACGTATAAATAGTGTGATGTGGTCTTTATGTCTTGGGTTGCCAGTGTTGGGCTGTCAATTTGCCTTCTCAGAATAAATGAATGAAGCAATGAAAAATGTGAATAAATAAACACTTCACTGAGGTGTGTGAATAAATCAGAATATTCTGTGAATAAACAATGATACTTTACTGAATAGTGTAATATGTAAGTAGATATCTGGGAAATGTAAATCACCTGAAATCGTTGTGGGCCCCCCATGGCTGTGGATCTCTGGAAATATTTTCCTGCTTAACCCCTAACAGCCCCGAGCAAAAGGATGCATAGCAAATTCTGAACGATTTCAGAATGCACTGTAAGTTACATTGTGAAATTGCATGGCCCCTTTATCTATTCACACACATTGGGGCTCAGGATGAACAAATAGTTACTATAAGATGTAAAAGCCCAGTATCACCGTTTGACTGAACTCATAGAACATTCTCCCTTATATCATAGGCTACAGCTGTAGCTGCGACTATATTTAGAACCCTTTTCCACACTCACACACACACATATACATATTCTTCCCTGGCTTGTAATGTCTCTGCCTGTACCACCTACCGTGCATCAAGCAGTGTCTGTCTCACACACACACACCCTTTGTGTGTGTGTGTGTGTGTGTGTGTGTGTGTGTGTGTGTGTGTGTGTGTGTGTGTGTTTTTTGTGCACATAAACACAAAGATATTAATAGTATTTTCAACTGCTATGCACAAGCACACATCCAAACATGTATAATTGCACGCACGCACACACACACACACACACACACAGATTATGAGGAGATATCCACTGCAGTAGGAACTGAAGTCAGGATTATGGATTATTATAACTGCCACACCTTGAGTGATGCATTAATAATAAACCACAGAGGATGGTGGGAATGGGCTAATTAGCACAAGCCTCAAATGAAAGGACCCCCCCCCCCCCCCACACACACACACACACACACACACACACACACACACACACCACCACCACCACTTTGATCTAAAATATATGCCACTATCACATTATACTCTGTGCTATCATCAAATCTCAGCCACACCAACATCAGTCAATATATTTGCATATTACAATAACCATTTCCCATCTTTAAATATGTATTTCTGTTTAATGTCCCTACAAATGAGTGTACTCTATGTAGGGAGTGAGATAGTGATGTTTTATCTGGTCTGGGAGCCTTGATTAAAGGTTAAAAAAAAAAACAACATGTATTTTGTATAAGTTCTCAAATTTCAAAAAGCACCCAGACAGTTTAGGAAGTGGCAGTTGAGTGTCCACAAGCAATGGGGGAGAATAAAAGTTGATCTAAAATGCAACTAAAAAAAGCCAGTCAACCATTTTATAACAGCTATTAATTTAAAGGGGGGTTGACTGATTTTTTTATTTGCATGATTGTGTTTATGGGGTGCAACATAACATGTATTCGTGGTTTTTCTTTTTTTAAAAAGTCTTATTTTTTCATAAACTTCACCTTTATTTTCAGCCGCGCTCTCCTCTGTCCTCGAGCGAGCGGTTGACTTCCTGATTCTATGAAACCACTCCCTCAGAAACAGGCAGTGGGCTCAGATTGGTTAGTTTGGGCCGGTGTGTTGTGATTGGCTAAACTGTCGCTCACGTTGTCCGGAAGGTTAACGCCCATTACCTTTAAGGGTGAAACGTGCATGTCATGAACTCCTGTCCAGATGTAAATAAGGTAAATAATAGTGTCGAACTGCAATATCAGATTGAGGCAGAATCAGACCGAGAAAGCCGCGATGAAGAGAGTCAAGCAGAAACTCACCACACACGGCTCTTACTAAACGTTTCTGAATGATAATTTGCTACATTTTTTTTAACTTTATACACGTTTGTTTTACACAATAGCATTTGACTGGCAACAATAGCAACTGACTAGCTACTAAACAGCATTAGCATTAGTTTACATTCTTGATCAAATCGAAAATAACGTCATAAAACATGTATACATGAAAAATACATTTACAACATTAGTACTTATACAAAATTCAGATCCATAATGTTTGTACGCGTTTGTCGTAGACACAAAATAGCATAACTAGTAGCCTAGTGGCTATAAAGCCAGCACTGGCATTTGAAACGTCTGGAATTGTACATGCAAATACATTTAAAACGATTAAGTCTTAGCCTACTTATAGGTTGTGGCTCAACAACTGCTGCCTCTGGTTTTAAAGTTGGAACTGCTTCATGTTTTAGTAACAGTTTTTTGTTGAATCCGGCATTGAACTCGTGGAGATTCTGGAAGCTGTCTTCCGTAAATTGCTCAGCACAGAGAGCTAGATTACGACCGTCATTTTCAGGAACATAATCAAACATAAATTGTATCCATTGTTGAGGAAGTAGAGCGTCCGTGGGAAGCCTGAACACAAAAGACCTGACAGCTGGGTGAACATAACACACTCGACGAGCCACAAAAATATGGTCATGCCCTTTTCTGCATATTCCGGAGGGAGGGTTGATGCAAATGTATGGGTTAGTGACGTGTAAAACCCATCTGTAGTCCCAATCGAGTCGTTTTTGTAGGCAATATACTTCCTGATTTTTAAAAGACGGTATCTCTGCTTACACTAAACTTTCAGCGTTGCAACTTTGCAGATACTGTTCATGCACCAACAGCAACATTACACACTATTTAAAATGAAAAAAGTGAAATCGCTATCAACCCCCCTTTAATAATTAACTTGTTTATAACAAATACAAAGCTAAGAACTGTGTCATGTTTAGTGACAAGGTTAGATGATAATATTAGCTCTTTTAACGGATATGCGCTATGTTACAGAGTCTACGATGGAAAATACTTACCTTTCTTCTTTATTCAGTTGTGATGTTTCATGCAGATCCAGTACATTTTTGTTTTCTATGGGGGACAAATACCCCACTCCGCCATGCTAAAAGGAATGCATGCCATATTTGCTCTGACAAAGCATTCAAAATAATGACTCATGGCCTAACTGTTATCGGCATGTTGTTCGTCTTGCCTTTTTCTTAAGGGCTTGAGCATTCAGCATGCCCTGTGCCGTCTGCTACTGCAAGAACAGTTGAAGACCAAAAACACTCATAATGCACAAGGGTAGTTGAGCTGCGCATGGTGACTTACCATGATTAAAGCCGGTGCTCGGCCAGACGATGTCCACCCTGGTGGTTCAGGAGCTCCCCCTGGCTAAACATTGGTGCGAGACTTTATCAAATTTCACTTTCTTGATGCTCCCATCTCACGAGGTAGCCTTTGCCCAGCGGTTCTCCACAGCTCAGAAGCAGGCTGAGTTTATCAATAGCTTTCCCCGATGTGCTACCAGAGTCACTCGGGGGCTGTGACGCCTTCTCGTGCACCCCCTGCTTGCAGACAGGTAAGTGTTGCACCGCACACTTGGACCTCTCTTCGGGGCCTCCTCTGCACCTTCCGAGTCGGGTCCCTGTCATCCACCTCGCTGCCCCACTTGGATACGTCTGTAGTGCCTCTGGTCCCCCTGGCCCAGTTTGTGGAAGCCTGGAAAGTGCTCCCTAACCGGTCCAGCTGGCTCCTCCGTACCATCAGACTCGGCTATACGATTCAGTTCGGCCAGCATCCGCCCAAGTTCAGTGGTGTTTGGTACACTTCTGTGTTGAGCAAACGTGCCCCTTTCGTGTGTGCGGAAATCACATTCCTTCTGGCGAAGGATGCTACAGACCCGGTCCTTCCTGCCAAAATGAAGTCCGGTTTCTACAGCCCATACTTCATTGTACCCAAGAAAGGCGGTGGTTTAATTCCAATCTTGGACCTACAAGTCTTGAATCGGGCCCTTTACAAGCTTTCACACAAGATGCTAATGCAGAAACACATTTTCAAGTGTATCCATCCCCAAGATCGAGAGTCGAGCATATCAGTACAAAGTCCTACCCTTCGGGCTGGCCCTGTTAGCCGTGAAGGCTCAAAAACGAGCCTATGACTTCAGATGTACTGTTTGTATGGAGATCTGTGAGCGGAGGCCTCAACAAACAGACTATGTAAAATGGAGATCTAAATTCACAGGGAATTAAAACAGCCCTAGTAAAATAATACTATTAATGTGGAGCTCTGAGGAGCAAACTCTCCAAAATAAGAGGAGGCTCTAATTACACTTGCATTAAGGACAGTGTTGTCAAGGGGACTCACAAAGAATCTTACACCCTGAATCTTACACCACACTCTAGAGAGCAGAAGCCTCAATAAGATAACTGAAATGAGAGGTAGCCTAACAAAAGTGCAAACCATAGAGAGTAATTGATTCATTAAGTTCTTTTTTTTTTCATAAGATATTGAACACACATAAAAAAACAATTAAGTGGAAGCTGCCACTGCTGGCTAATGTTTAAACACTTAATTTAACTACGGTGTCCTTATGGCATAAATAGTCAAGTGAACAGCTGCATTTACGTTAAGTAGCCTAAAACATTAAAAGTATCAATGTATTTCTAATACAGGAACAGCAAATTAGCATGTTACCTTTTACTCAAGAAAATGATTCAATAAATAAATTAATTAATAAATATACTGCAAGTTTAAGCTCATACGAGCCTACTGTTATATTGTGCTGTGTCAAACATAAAAACATTCTCATGTGGTACATGTAGGCCTATATACATTTAGCATTAGGCTTCATGTTTTTACAATAACATTTCTTGACGTACATTTTAGCCTGACACCAGTTTAACTAGCAGCTACAATGTAAAATTTATGCAACAATAACATGCTACTATTAGTGTCTTACTACTAATCATTCTCATAATCAAATTGTGTTCTTCTAATTCTTCTATTAGGGTATATCTAGGTATATCTAAGGCAAAAAGCACAGCACAAACAACTCGAAGAAAAGCAGAACAGTACTGAACTCACTGATTCTTTATTTTGAGGTGATAAGGGTGGTAACAGCTCTGCGTTCCTCCGCATGGATCATTTGCATATAAACAGCTCTCACACGTGCGGGAAGTGGTCACATTAGCGCTAATCAGCTCGGGCTGAAGAAACTTTACATGTCGTTGCTTTCATACGAATTACTTAAACAGAGAATATTTGTTTTTGATATGATTTACATCATTTTAAAAATGGAGACTTCAAGCTTCGTAAAGACATGTTTCATGTCACTGTGACAAACATTTTCAATGAGTTACAGGTCATTTTCCGTCATGTTTCAGAACGAACTTCAAATTGAGAGAGACAGGAGAACGCTAATCATGTTTATTTTCTTTATTTTACGAAAAACACAATATTTTGTTTTCGTTATGAGTATACACAAATAAAGGAAGACATTTAACAGTTTTGAATGATGTGTAACACTTAAATGTACGATCAAAATCAACAGAGTATTTTGAGTTTGTTTTGCACTGATAAGAAAAAAAGCTAGCAGATCATGCGGCGTGATTGCCGACCCCAGAGGGTTAAAACAAAAATTAAACATCACTGAAACGCTATTTTCTTCTGGAAACAAACTTTGTTGCATTATTTTCCTGTTAACTCTGTAAAGCTGCTTTGAAACAATCTGTATTGTAAAAAACGCTATATAAATACATTTGACTTGACAGACCAGTGTGATGATCGCTGATGTGTGCTGGAGCGCCATGCCCATCTTGTGACTCGGCAGTGTAGTCATTGCTGAAGTGGTCTCATAAGCGTCAATCCAAGCAGTGTGACCATGGCTGCTGATTGCCATATGCCTCAGGAGCCTCTGAAATTGTTTCAGTGGAACGGCTGTCCTATTCCTGAATTTATTCAGAGAGTTCAGCACTGACTGGGCTCGCTCGTTCGTGAAATGTGCCGTCATCTTGACTGAATCAAACTCCATACAGAGAAAAGGGATACTCTGCACAAGGGAAATTTTGCTCTCTTTCCAGCTGACCTGAAGCCCCAGATGGCTGAGGTGCCTTGGCACCAGGTTCCTGTGTTTGCACAACTGATCTCAAGAGTGAGCTAGAATGAGCCAGTTGTCGAGATTGTGAATGAGAATGCAAATGCCCACTTCCCTTGGCGGGGCAAGGGCAGCCTCTGTGACCTTTGTAAAAATGCAGGGAGACAGGGACAAAACAAAAATGAAAGATTCTCCACGAGCCCTCCTCCGGGGAAGGAGTGGTATGTTCACCACCTCAAACAGTAATTCCCTTCCATGGATGTTGCTTTGACAACTGCTTGGAGGGTTTATCAGCGTCTGAGATGCGTCGCCTTACTGCGGGATGCTCGAAGTGGCAGCCTAGCTGTTGCCTGCTGCTTCGGCCACACAAGAGCAGATGTAGATGACGCAGGGGGACGCCGTTGGTGGCGGGGAGGTGAATGGGCAGCACTCAGCGGTCTGGTACCAGCAGCCTCCTGGTGGGGTAAGGTGTCCTTGATCGCCTCCGTCTGCTTCTGTACTGTAGAGAACTTCCGGGCAAACGTCTGGGCAAGCTTCTGATCTGCAGGGGCAAAAACACAACTGGATGCAAATTATCTCCTACCATAGAACATCTCCTCTCAAGTAAAGGCAGATTGGCAGAGTGTTGTAAAAACATCATATCTGAATGTTGAATGAGCTGAATAAGTGAGTTGCCGGGTAATCTTACTCAAATCTTACGCCATGCCCTCAAATGCAATGAGCCAATCACAGTTCGCAGCTAACCCAATACACTCGGACATTCTCTGCTTCCGATTGAAATGCATTGCAGCCAGTCAGTTTTCATTTGTTTTTTCTTGTCATTTTAAGTTTAAAATGGTCAAACGGTGTGCATGGGGTACATGCAACTCCGCCACTAGGTTCCCGAGAGGCTGGGCGATGGTGTGTATTTTTTTACCTTTTCCCAAGCCACGTCAAACGAGATAAGTGTCTACTCTGGATTAAGTTATGCGGTAGGCCACAACACCAACTAAACGTGGATAAATTAAACAAGGATGTCTACATATGTTCTAAGTTAAAGGGATAGTTCACTTTGAATTACATTTTTGATATGTTTTAGCTTACCTCAAACCAAGATGTAGGTGTCTTTGTTTCCACAGCATTTTCAATTTTGACATTTTTTGGTCAAACCGTTGTTGTCTGTCAGTCATACACTGGAGGTGAAGGGGGTCCTCAATCGGTTCACCTCAAAGAGCATGCACAGAGAAGTCAAAATTAAACATGATTTATTGACTCGTAAATGTAAGTACACACTGATGGCTTAAGACACGAAACGAGCGGTTTGTGTGAGAAAACGAACAGTATTTATATCGTTTTTACCTCTTGTTAACAGCCGTCAAACTGATCTGAATCAGATGTCCAACTGAACCGAACTGAACCGTCTCCAGACGTTAGGCCGGAAGTGATCTCTCGCGCGTCTACGTCACGCATTGTTTACACGGAGATTTCGGAAGTTTTACCTTTCACTAAACTTATTTAAATATACAGGAAATCGCAATGGAAGACGATTTCGATATATCTAAATATGTTTAGTGGCTTAGCCATAGGTCTGTTGTTATCTAGCACTGCCTTAATCCTCCTGCCATGGAATTCACCAGAGCTGCACAGGTTGTTGCTGGGACCCTCTTCCACTCCTCCATAATGTCACAGTACATATTGGAATCCATGTCTCCCTCAATGAAGCACAGCTCCCCAGAAACAGCAGCACTCATGCAGCCCCAGACCATGATGCTTGACTGTAGGCAAGGCACAATTTTCTTGGTACTCCTCATCAGGTTATTGCCACATATTTTGGACACCATCTGGGCCAAAAAATGTATCTTAGTCTCATTAGACCACAGGACATGGTTCCAGTAATTCATGATCTTGGACTGGTTGCTTTCAGCAAACTGTTTGCGGGCTTTCTTGTGAGCCAGATTAAAATTAGCAGGGATGTGATTTTTCCGGATTAATCCGGAATTCCGGATTTTCCGACCTGAAAATGTGACCTACGTGAATCATGCAGATCTGTAAAAAAAAAAAAAAAAAAGAGGGGGACGGGTGTCGGCAGCCGGAGTGAAAAGGAGAGAATATGAGGACATAACCCATAACTGGCTGACTTGCGTACAGAAAGTTCCTTTCAAAGTATCAACAAGGACGTATTTGCGTTCAGCCAGAGAATGTCTAGTTGGTTCAGCTTGTTCACCTGCTCAGTTTCGTATCTCTAGTCGCTCTCGCGCTGGTATCGTTGTCAGTTGACAAGAACATCACAGTTAGGTCACCAGGGCTGGGCGATATATCGATATATTTCAAATTTGCGCTATGATCCTTGCTCCAAGCAAGCTGCTGACTGCTTTTGTAGAAATATGTAACTTAGCAGCTATATCGTGCATTCTGTCAGTTGCAGTCCTGACACCTCCGTCTCAACAGCATTAGTGTACAACGCGACAAATACTCGCAATATTAACGCAGAGGAACGGCTATCTGTTCAGCGAGTTCACAAAAGTTAATTTGCATGTGCTTTAAAGCCTTGCCGGTTAAACATGTCATTCACTGCTGATGTGCTGTTCTGAGCGCGAACACCCGACGTGCACACGTAGTGCTACTAAAAGCTTGTCTAACAGCGCCTGGTTGCTGGACTAAGTTATCTTTCGAGTATTATTTCGCTAATACTCTCAAATACACACAAGGTTTACATAAGAACATTTGGTTATGTCTAAACTCAAAGCAAACCGAGAAAATTGAGAGAAATCTGCTTGTCAAATGCTGCGTGTATATTAGACGTGTCGCGTACAGGTCTTAAAGTGACAGTAGCCCTAATAATAAAAATGCAGCCGCTTGTTCTTAAAGGGATAGTTGACCCCAAAATAAAAATTCTGTCATTATTTATTCACTGTAATGTTGTTCCAAACCTGTATTAATTTATTTCTTGTGCTGAACAAAAAAGAAGATATTTTGAAAAATGTGGGTAACCAGACAGTTTCTGGTCCCCATTGACTTCCATAGCGAAATATTTACTATGGAAATCACTGGGGTACATCAACTGTTTGGTTACCGACATTCTTCCAAATAACTTAAACAGAAGAAAGAAACTTTTTCAGGTTTAAAACAACTTGAGAGAGTAAATGATGAAAATAATTTTTTTTTGGGAGAACTATCTATTTAATGTTAATTAAACAACAAAACACAGAGGAAATCACTCACTGCTCTTGACTGAGAACTGTAATAGTAGCTTTAATAAGAATCAATGTATAATTTATACAGTGAAGACTATATTTGACTTTGATTGAACATTTGCTCTCACTTTGCGGAAAAGATATTGGGATATATATTGATTTGGGGGGGGGGGGGGGCTCGGTATATTTTCCTGCTTTTTTGTCCTTAGCCAATCACATGCCTGATTAGGCTTCCTTCTGGGACAACAGCCATGCAAACAGCAGTGTGTGTTGTATGGTCTGAGCACTAACGAGCTGACCTTCCGCTTTTGCAACATCTAAAGCAATGCAGGCAGCACTCAATGGCCCTCATTTATCATTGTTGCGTAGAAACGGGCGTATATTTTGGCGTAAGACTATGCTTACACTCCTCTCTCTGATTTATGAAGCTGTGCATACCTTTGAAATCCAGGTGTACGCAATACCTGCCCTTAATAAATCCCGTGGCCGAAAACGATCGTCATTAAAATAACACGCCCTAAAATATTAAAGTCTCCGCTCCCCCCACGCCCTCATTTTACGCCATGGACACACAGAAGACGGCAAAGAAGAGAAACTTCTCCGACGTGGAGCCGAAATGACCCATCACAATGCATTATTTTACAGCACGTCTTTTGAAATGAGCAGTCAATTTCGAATCACGTCACATGTATTGATGATGTGATGTGAAGTATACCATTCATTCACATTAATAATTGCATTACAATTTGTAGCTAATATTCTTCTTATTATTATGATTTGTATTAATGACGCTTATTGTTATTTAGAAGAAGGATGATGTTATTATTATTTGTATTATTATTATCATTTAAAAGAAGAAGAATGTATTTTTCATTATTTAATCAGTCTGAATAATTTTTTGGTCATTGAAAGCCTTTCATTACCGAACCGAGTCCGTGCACATGCTGGGGATAATCCTGAAACATCAGGGTAAAGCGCACAGGCTCACAACTGAAGGAATGCATATGCTTACAAATCAAATGCTTTGGTAAAGTCACACAAATTAAACATTGAAGTCCACGTTGCACAAAAATAAACACTGACGTTTATAATTACTATGTTGCTTTTTTGTTTGTTTGTTTTTTGGGGGGGTCATAATATATATCATATCTTTTATCTTTTCTAATTTAGGAATTTTTCTGCGCATTTCCTCACTAACTCAAAACGTGCGTACACCACCTCCTGAGCTGGTGTAGGATTTGAGCGTGCCGTACGCCAACGTCCATATTGATAAATCTCAAAGTCACCGTGGTTTTGGGTGTACGCAAGGTGTATGCTGGAAATTTCGTGTACGCGCTTTTGATAAATGAGGGCCAATGTGTCTGTTTTGTTTTTTTTTAAGCCAGCTTCTACACCTGACACACAAGGACTCAACTTATTTGATTGGCACTTGCAAGGCCTGTTACAAGTGGAACCTGTTTTGGAAAACCTCTGTATGACCCTGGCCTGTACTGTAACTCTGTTTCAAGGCGTTCCAATATAGGGCATCTTTGTGAAGAGCAACAATTCTAATTCTCAAATCCTTAGAGAGTTATTTGCCAAGAGGTGTCATGTTGAGTGGTCAGTATGAGAGAATTGTACTCAAAGCACAAATTTGAACTACTCTAATACAAGATACAACAATTTGAATGGTCCTGTCAAGCAGACAAATACCTGAACATCATGAATAGGACGTGACGTTGCATGGTTAAACGACTTAGGGTGTCCTCACTTTTGTTGCCAGCTATTTTGACAATAATGGCTGTATGTTAAGTTATTTTCAGAGGACAATAAATGTATACTGCTATACAAGCAAAGCAGCACATTGACTACTCTAAAATATATACAAGTTTAATTTATATAGTATTGTCTCTTGAGTAGATATAATGTGAGGGGTGTAGCCTACTCACTTTTGTGAGATACAGTAGTATGTCAGAAATAAAATTGTTTATCTAGTTACTGTTGATTTTCTTAATCAAGACTTAATCTCCTGATTTGTTCTCTCTCTCTTTCTTTGTCTTTTTAATCTGTGTAGGACCCTAGGAGTAAGCATAAATTTAAGATCCACACTTATGGCAGTCCAACATTCTGTGACCACTGTGGATCTCTTCTATATGGGCTCTTACACCAAGGGATGAAATGTGACTGTAAGTACAATACTAAACATTTCGGCTCGGAGGAAGCTATTTAAGAGTAGTTTAGAGGTTATTTAACATGTAGCCCATAACTATCGATATACAGTATATGCAGTAATCATTTGATTAATTATTGAATATTTTATACTTTAAAATAAATGTTAAAATTTGACATGCTAGATATGATGTGTTCACAGCCTGTGATATGAACGTCCATAAGCAGTGTGTGATGAATGTGCCAAGCCTTTGTGGAATGGACTTCAAAGAGAGACGAGGGCGTCTTTACATTAAGATTGAGGTGATCGGAGACAAAATGCATGTCACAGGTGAGTGTCACAGTTTTTCCATGACCAAAGATGCAATAGTGTAAAACATGTTAATGCTGTTGCATATCTCTATTCTTCATATTCGTTATCTGTCTTTTTTGACACATCCATTCCTGTACAACACAGAGGCCTGCACACAACAAAAAATAGCGCAAGTGAATTAAGAAATTGTTGATCGACTTGGCCTCTGTAATATCACCGCTGGACCACCAAAAGCATTAGGTGGAAAAATCCTAATGTGGAGAAAACAGACAACACAACACCAACTGAATTGGCAGATTTGAAGGATTGTATTTCCTCAAAAAGATTTAGATGCGTGTTGTAAAATTATAAATTCCTTAAATAACATTAGAACTGTTTATGTTTTATTAAAAACGTTTTTACTTTTTGAACATGAAATATTAAATATTAAAATACATATACACTCACCTAAAAAGATTATTAGGAACACCTGTTCAATTTCTCATGATTTCTCACCTCATGTAATAATCGAATCAACCAATCACATGGCAGTTGTTTCAATGCATTTAGGGGTGTGGTCCTGGTCAAGACAATCTTCTGAACTCCAAACTGAATGGCAGAATGGGAAAGAAAATGTATTTAAGCAATTTTGAGTGTGGCATCATTGTTGGTGCCAGACGGGCCAGTCTGAGTATTTCACAATCTGCTCAGTTACTGGGATTTTCATGCACTACCATTTCTAGAGTTTACAAAGAATTGTGTGAAAAGGGGAAAAAAAAAAAAAACCTTTTCAGGGCGAAAATGCCCTGTTGATGCTAGAGGTTAGAGGAGAATGGGCCGATGATTCAAGCTGATAGAAGAGCAACTTTGACTGAAATAACCTCTTGTTACAACTGAGGTATGCAGCAAAGCATTTGTGAGCAAAGCATTTGATGACACGCACAACCTTGAGGTGGATGGGCTACAACAGCAGAAGACCCCTCCGGGTACCACTCATCTCCACTACAAATAGGAAAAAGAGGCTGCAATTTGCAAGAACTCACCAAAATAGGACAGTTGATGACTGTAAAAATGTTGCCTGGTCTGATGAGTCTCGATTTCTGTGAAGACATTCAGATGGAAGAGTCAGAATTTGGCGTACAGAATTAGATCATGGATTCATCATGCCTTGTTACCTCTGTGCAGGCTGGTGGTGGTGTAATGGCATGGGCGATGTTTTCTTGGCACACTTTAGCCCACTTAGTGCCAATTGGGCATCATTTAAATGCCACGGCCTACCTGAGCATTGTTTTGACCATGTCCATCCCTTTTATGGCCACCATGTACCCATCCTCTGATGGCTACTTCCAGCAGGATAATGCACCATTTCACAAAGCTTGAATTATTTCAAATTGGTTTCTTGAACATGACAATGAGTTCACTGTACTCACTGTATTTAAAAATAAAACATTTATATATGATAGTAGAGTTTTGAAGTGCTGGAAAAAGATGTGTAGTAGACTACTTGTAAGCGTTTGACTATTTCTGTCACATTACCAAATTTATACATTATCCTAAATACATGGTGAATGTTGCTGATTTTTGGATTGAAAGCCTACTATAAGTTTTTTCTCCTGGTTTCCTCGTCAGCGCTGTTTGGTCTGATATCAATGGTTTATAACAGAACTGAATCGCTGCGCTGAATCAGAATGTTTCTCACTGGTTCTCGTATTGATGATGTTATTAATTCTGAGGCAAATTCAATGGATTTCTTCACTGGATCTCCTAGTAACAGTTCTACCAGAAAGACTCGGGAGATAAGATACTGTACTATACTGTCGACCTGGGGAGGCAGCTCCAATTCCCCAGGGAGATCGTGGAAACTTTGCTCCGGCCAGACCTGATCATGTGGTCAGAGTTATGCAAGACCATCTTGTTGGTGGAGCTCACTGTCCCATGGGAGGAGGGAATGGAGGCTGCCAACGAACGGAAGCGTGCCAAGTACGCAGATCTGGCAGAAGCCTGCAAAGAGGCTGGCTGGAAAGCCACCATGTGGCCAGTTGAAGTGGGATGCAGGGGCTTTGTTGGGTCCTCAACGGTTCGTCTGCTCCACGAGATGGGATGTACAGGAGCAGGGTGTCGAAAAGCCATTAAAGAACTGGCAGAGGAGGCTGAGAGGGGCAGCTTTTGGTTGTGGCTAAGGAGGAAGCACAAGGTATGGGGGCCAAGTAACATCTAGGGCATCAGCAGGGGGTGGCAGGGAGTGATCCCTGCCATCGCTCCGCCACCAGGAGATGTACTGGGGTTAAAGGAGCGAAACATCGATGACTGGTGGTCCCCAGCTGATGACCCATCTTATGACAAAAAGGTGGAGCACACCTGCACAAAAGGCACCGGTGGAGGTGCGACAGGCAGCAATGCCCAGCAGGTCGACCATCAGCCTGTATTTCAATTAGTGTACAATAAAGCATTTTATTAACAGCCCAGCAAGCCATATATGCAGTAAAGTTCTTTGGCGTAGGCCCCGTCCATAACTAGCGATCCGAGGGTACGGATTCTGCATATCCTGCCTGAAGATGAAGGCAGGGGCGCAGCCGACCCCCAAAAATGAGTGGAAAAATAATTCCACTGGACGAAGCCCACCTCCAAAGAACATGAAAGAAGAGTATACCCACCAGCCGTATGTTATGTGGTTCCTAAAATAGAAGAAGAAAAAGAGTTAGCAAACAGCTGGTAAACATGGATATATCAATTTCCATAGATAGTAGAGTTCCATCGATATTGTCGTGGGAACGGAACTCTACAATCTAAAGTGGAGCATGCTTAACTTAATATGAAAGATACTTATCTGCTGCTGAATTACATGAGACAATTACGCATTTGCTCAGGCTTAAAATTTATTTATTATTTATTTATTTATTTATTTATTTTATATATACGAGGCCACGCTGATCCACATAAAACGAGGCCACGCTGATCCACATAAAACGAGGCCACATTGAGCCACATAGACAAGGCCACGCTGAGCCACATAGACAAGGCCACGCTGAGCCACATAGACGAGGCCACACTGAGCCACATAAAAACGAGGCCACGCTGAGCCACATAGACGAGGCCACGCTGAGCCACATAAAAACGAGGCCACGCTGAGCCACATAGACGAGGCCACGCTGAGCCACATAGACAAGGCCACGCTGAGCCACATAGACAAGGCCACGCTGAGCCACATAAAAACGAGGCCACGCTGAGCCACATAAAAACGAGGCCACGCTGAGCCACTTATACGAGGCCACGCTGAGCCACATAAAAACAAGGCTGCGCTGAGCTCCACAGAGACGAGGTCACGCTGAACCACATAAAACGAGGCCGTGCTGAGCCCCAAAGAGATGAGGCTACGCTGAGCCCCACAGAGACGAGGCCACGCTGAGCCACATGAATACGAGGCCACGCTGAGCTACATAGACAAGGCCACGCAGAGCCACATAGAGACAAGGTTATACTAGCAACACATAGACGAGGTTTGCTGAGCCACTAGGCTGCTAGTGTTGCACATAGCAAAAAGCGCTTAGAAAAGCCACCGGGCTGCGCGAAGCCGAGCCCCTAAGGACCGTGTTGCCAGCGATGGCGCAAGGCGAATTATTCAAACTGAGACTATCGCCCGATAGATAAGTATGACACCACCACCAGTAATTGCATATTAATTCACCTGAATCGTTACTGCAGAGCTTGCTGAGCTTCAAGAATGATCTTTAGATTGGATCTTATGTGAGAGTTCAATGCAGAGGAAGACCATCTGCAGGATTTTGATAGCAGCAGTAGAAACGCCACGTTCAGCTGCTGTAGTGGCAGCACCAATCCTGAATGAGTGGCCAGTATACTGGGAAGGGGATAGACTGCAGTTTTTAGGGACAGAAACTAAATGAGACCTGAACCAAGCTTTGGTAAGAGAAGCTCCATTAGGTTGAGAAAATAGAGGGGAGTGATCTGAAGATTTAGGGTGAGATGGGACAGATGAGATGAGAAGGGACAAAAATTGTTGCTAATTTTAGACATAGTGATTGAGATGCCAGAACCTAAAGAGTAATTTTTTGAGTATTTGAGAAAGAGAGTAAAGAAATTAGGTGAGAAGTGTAAGTTAGAGAAAGAGAGACTGCGGACGGGATCAAAATGTTTAGACGTTGAAGCGAATTCACCTGGACGCATAAACCCGTTAGCCTGACTACGTCAGACTTCCTACTTCTGCTAATTTCATTTTGATCCTGTAGTCCGTCTGAGATAGCAGCATATCTTTCAGTTTTCCACCGGCCTGAAAACAGCCGGCCAATCAACGGACAGAGGGCGGGCTGAGAGCCGTGACGTAGACGCTAAGTGCCGAGTTTTACATTGTAGGTTGGAGAAATCGAAAACCGAAACGACCGCAGAAATGGGAAACAAGACACGGGATGCAATTCGCTCTGTTATGGAGAACATTCCGGGGTTTTTCAAACTGAAGCAAAAGTCGTTTACAGCCATGTTCACTTCGGTATTTCGACCGGCGCGTGCACTTCTACCGCTCTAGGCGAAAAACAATTTTGCTGCCCCTCTATTTGCAACGTATACCAGCAAAAACCAGCATGCTTGGCTATTATGTAGCTTGCACATACACTTTGATTCTCTCATCAACACAGATGCAGCCATTTTTATTTTTTCAAATCATTATAACAGGGAAAAATATTAACACTTCAAGCTTAGACATTTAGGCTACCCAATTTTTTCAGGCTAATTGTAGTAATGACGGATCAGACCTGTTTGGCCATAACTATATGCATAACTATAAGGACATAACTTACCCCCATTCAACGTCAGTTCTCCGTCTTTTACGGCTATGACAAGAACGTCGGTCTCCTCGGCTGTGAACGCTCCTGTCGCGCTCTTATTATCATATTATTGTTATCATAATAATAACAACAATCCACCATATTTGGTTTCGACATCCTGCTGCATTAGTCCCAGATATGTGATTCATGAACGATCTGTTCATTGTGTATGTCACGTGGGCTACTTCTGCAACCGAATGTAAGTCTCACGGCGAAAAAGAATTTTGAATTCCATTTAATTCCGAAATACGGCCAATCGTAGGGATGAATTGGCATGGTTTTGAAAGCGTCTGTAATGTCAGCTTTAGCTAGCCAAGCACCTTGACCGGCTAATTTAATTAACTGGAAACCATTATCCACGGTAGCGTAATGGAGAGAAAACGGTGTTAGGGGAATGCATTCGTTTACGCTTGCTACGCTAGAGGAATGTGGAGAAGACATATCGAATATGAGACGATTTTTGCCGGAATATTTGCGAGTCGCAACGCCGATGGAATTGATCCGGAAAGGAGAAAAAGGAGAAGTGAAAGGGCCAATAACATATCCTTTATTAATCTCTTTGTCAAGAAGAGCTGAAACCACGTCGGGTTCATTTCTGGCAGACTGTACATTTTTTGCATACCGGTGATCAAGATGGGAATAGAGGTAGCTTGAAAGATTAGAGATATTGATTGGAGTAGATGGGTGTTTATTCAGAACTTTTTTCCGAATTGGGGCTTTCCCTCGGGGAGCAGGTTTGTACCGGTGTTCTGTCGATTTTTGCTGCCTTGTCGAAAAATGCTACCGTAGCGCGAATTGATCACAGAATGCCGATTAAAGTCGTATGAAATACAATTCTAATACAATTCTAAGTTATGAGTAGCTACTGTATACTGTAGACTACTGTTTTTATTTTTAAAACGGTGTGAAAAGTAAAAATTATCATAAAATATTCATCTTTGACTTGTCAAAGTACACCTTTTCTTATAGTAACTGAAACTTACAGTTATTCCTTTTCAGCTGGCTGACCGTACAAATATTCATATGGTAGTAAGCATTTTTTAAAGGGAAATTATACATAATAACAGGAAAATGTACCTTTTGTAAAAAAATTAAAAACAAAAACAAAATAAAACTGTGAGTCTGCACATGCGCATAACCGGTAAGTAGGAAATCTCGATGGGTAGCATGAATTGTCAGAACACCGGCGTGGACAAACAGATTTTGGGTGTGGATCCTTGCAATAACTACAAATGTGAGCAAATTTATAATTAGGAAAAGAACAAACAGCTTCATTGAATTGAATACATAGAGGTGCACTATTAAAGTCAGTGACAGAGCGACCTCTGCTCATTTTCAGTGCCATGGACAGTGCCTGGAACATTGCTAGCGAAGGCTTTAGGGCAGAATGAAGCTTTGTGACTGAGCACTACAAATAGTACAAGCCAAGCTTTGTTTGGCCTCCGAAATGGCGGACGAGCATTTGGGTTTCAGTAACTGACCAGTCTAGTCTTGAATTGTAAAGAGCGATGAAAGAGGCGGATTTGGCAGAGAAAGACTTGTGGTATTCATAAAATAATGTGCCCCCGTATCTTTGGTTGAAATCTGCCATCAAAGTTAGGTACAGATCTGGCTCTTCCCTTCTGTCGGGGTAAACTTGACACAGAATATCTCTGTAGAGACTGAAAGCAATTACAAACTCGCCAAATGAAAGATTATTCTGTAACCGCGGGTCGGAAGTTTTAAGGAGTACTGCCACGTCACCACAGTCAACCATTTTCCTGTCGGCAGCAGGCGAGGGAAGCAGTAAGGTAGCAAGGTTAATGTCCTTACCTCAGACAATATTAGCTCTTAGAGAGTTATATATTGTTGCAGCGGCTGGAGAAACGAACCGCCTACCGAACGTTTGTGCTGGAGCTGTCGTGGAGAGGTTGAAATTTGAAGAAGCCGCCAGAGCAGAGACGTCTTGGAAAGGCGACTGAATAGGAAGTAGAGGAGCTGGCAGGGTAGTTGAAGTCGAAGGCACGATTGGAAGGTTGCTTAACCCAGAAGGAGGACCCAATTGTGGATTAACAGAAGAATTTGTGGCCATATCTGTGCTGGAATGAAGGTTGGTAAAGGAATGTTCAAAATTAGTCATTTTGGACTGGAGGCTTATGACTGTTTGAGAGAGGCTTTGAACGGCAGAGAGGAGCTGAAAATTCGTATCAGTAGAATCGTTAGTCTGTGGAGAAGATGGTACGAAGGCAGGCTGCGATGTTCTTTTTGCAGGAATAGGTGAGGAAGACTTAGCAGTTCTTTTCCTTCCGGTTTGTTTAGTTTTAGCTGTCAATGTCGATGCTTTTTGGAGTCGAGGAGATAGAAACAGGTGGATTGCCCAGAGTGTGCTGGGCAAGAAGTAGATCCTCTCTTGAAAGACCTTGGGTAATTGGTATACCGCCGTCTTCAAGGATTTTGATTATGCTTTCGGAGGGCCACTGCGCCCATGGAGAAGAACGGCACTGGATGCGCGAACTTCGCCGAGCGGACATAGGAGATGGCAGGACGATTCCATCGTCAGAATCAGAATATTCACAAACAATGTGCGATTCCTGAGACATTTTTGGTTGGCTACTGGGCGCGAGCAACTAAGTGAAGCGTCAGCATGCCCTCAGCAATGGCACCGTGTCAGCAAATGCCCGTATGTTGTGACGTCATGTGGGAACTATGTATTTCTTTTTTTTTTTTTTCAGAGATAATATGGATAATTCCAGAGGCTGATTTTGTGATTCTCTGTGTTGTGATGTAGTTAGCCTGTTACCCTTAACATTACATTGGGTGTGCATAGCATTTGTATTTTGTACAGCTGAATTTAGCTCTGTATTATAACAGTGCTGTTAGTCCAAGAGCCTGAAGGCCCAAGTCTGACGGAGCTGCACCTGCACAATCAGCCTGATTACAATGTGCCAGCTAACCACACACACACACACACACACACACACACACACAGCTGCAGTGTGATTTAGTCTGTGTGACGTTTACTGGCTGAGGAAGAAAAGGCCATTAGCACAATGTCAGACCGATGAGTTCAAGAATAGATCACATGCTGCATTCACACTCACACGTATGTGCTTGTACATATAGACATCAGCATTTGCTTGTTGGTGTGTGCAATGCATATGTTATGAGTATGTACATGGATATGTGTGTTTATGGTAGTGATGATGATGTGGTGTGTTGTCTATGTTGATAAGTCAAGCCAAATTTATTTATATAGGTCTTTTCACAGTACACATTGTTTCAAAGCAGCTTTACAGAAAATCATAATGATAATGTTTATAATATCTTAATATATTTATGCCTTATAATCACATTTAACAGACTGGAGCTGGGCAATAATATAGTTTACATTTTATGACAATATAAGCAATCAAGCATTTGAATTCGCCCTACACAAGTATAAAACATACTTATAAAATATAGTTTGATTTTGATACAAAATAAAAAATAAGAACGAACATCTCTACAGCCATGTAAATCTTGAGGCAAGTTAGAAGAGTAACATAATGCAAGCAGAAATATTTGGAAATATTTAACCAGAAAATGTGCGAGTCTGTTAATAGCCAGTATGTGGACGCACCTTTATATTAAATGTGTGTGTTTTTTTTTCCCCGCAAACTAGTTCTGTGCAAACCCACCCCATGGTGAATTTCATTGGTCAATTCAATCACACAGTCGCACAGAAAACTGGATTGATTTCTGAGATCGAAATAATACATGTTAACCTACATTTGTCAATAGTGTACATGCATAAGGGTGTAGTTTTGGAACATTGTGGGGGTTAAAGTGTGAACCGTTTTAGCAGGGTCCCAGGGATTGCTCCCTTGTGAGGTTTATTTATTTGTTTGTTTGCTCAATTAATGGTCTTTTGTGGTATCATCCACACACATCCAAACTTGGTTGATAACATAACTGCAATAAAATAATAGCCTAGTTAACAAATACTTGTTTACATAGGCTGTATAATGTATGCAATATGAATTAAGCACCCGGAGCATCATCAGTTTGACAGAAGGTTCTAATTCAAAGGACCATGCATGGGAACTCAAACTAACTTTACTTAACATTTTCTTACATTGAAATTATAACTTTTATTTCCTACTCAATTCATCAGGCTCCTAGTGAGGTTGACTTTGTCATCTCAGGCAAGGTTCTCCTATCAGTCATCATCAGAACATATTGTTTAGCAGCTTATACACTTAGTAATTATAGCTACAGCATGCCACAGTTGTAATATAAATCTAGAGTGAAACATTTATTCCCTTAACAGATTATATATTTAAAATTGTACAAGTTAGTCAACATTACCACAACAAATAGGCCTAAATGTGCATTAACATAACATCAAATATATATATTTACTGTAGGTGCAAGATGAAGTATTTTTAGTTTATGTGGCTGTTTTAAATCATTTCTTACTTTGTCCATAGCATTTAAAAGTGGCAAATTCTCAATAGAATTCAGATGGGTTGCACATTTTATCATCAGCTTTGCAATAGGTATGGTTCACTTCACGCAAATCTTATCACACTTTTGAAGCATGCTGGTGAACAGGCGCAGAGAATACTGTGCTATACGTGCCACTCATGCACCATTAAATAAACCGTGCTTCATTTTGGTGGTAATTGGTCTATTTAATTTGCATGGGAACTCAGTGCTTATAAAAGCTCAGGACGTGCATTGTATATAATTAATTAATAGCCTGATTCTATATTTCTATATTAACCATGGTATAAATATTTGGGGGTACTTGCCAGTTTTGCCTTATTTCCACAGCCTTATTTCTGAATGGCAGCAAATCCCTGTACAACATCTTGTAGAAAGGCTTCCAATAAGAATGGAAGTTGTTTTGGAGGTGTGATTTCCATGGATCAGGAAATGTCAGACACTTACATTGGGTGATGGGACCTGGCTCATTGTTCCAGTTCATCTCAAAGGTGATCAATAGGGTTTCAGGCGTGTGTTTTGTGTAGGCCCTTTACATTTTACCATACTCTATACAGTAATTTTATTTCTACGTATGTAGTAGACTTTGTACAGTAAAGACTTCACTTTTTAGATACTGTACAGGCACTGTCATTTTGTAAAAAGGCCCTCTTCAAGCTGTTGCATTAAAGTTGGATGCACATATTTCTCTAGGATGTCATTGTGTAATCTATAGCATTAAGATTTATCACCACTGGAATTACTGGAAGACCTCAGAGTGTAGTGAAAATAGCTATAAAACATTTACTCTAAGAGGAAGACAAATATGCAAGCAATATTTATTTTGAAGGGGTGGACCCAAGGGAGGAACACTGAGCTTTCTTCTTCTTCTTCTTCTTCTTCTTCTTCTTCTTCTTCTTCTTCCTCCTCCTCCTCCTCTTCCTCCTCCACAGTTTTCTCCTAAGAGTTTCAGCATATGAAAAACGGAAGAATATATTGGAAAAAAAAATTTACTTTTTTGACTGAAACTCCATCACTTCTCAAATATTTGCCTGCTCTCCCTCCCTTTCTACACAAGAAAGTTGCTTCTTTTTCCTTTTTCCCTGAAGACATGACCAAGTCATTCAGCACAATTTTGATTGTTTATGTTACATCCAAATTCACTTCACACACCACACCTATGGCTAAGCTGTGTCAGGCTAGAAAATGTTGTGGTCAGTTAAATTAGAGCTCTTTTTAAATGTAAATGTTCGAAATTTGTTTTAGAATACCATGTATTCAGAAATAAGGACTTTTTTCTATTTTATTATTCAATTGTATAAAATATTATTATATTTTGTTGCATGTTGTGTTATTGAATTTTGAATTAATGGTTTGTGGTATTGTGTCTAATGTCATGACTATAAAGTGCTTTGAAATTGGATTGATGGATAAAAAAAAGACAAAAGCATACACAGAGACATGTGGTGTCATGTGTCAGGGTTCTGCCCTGGAAGCTTTGTCTCTTGTATCTTTGTTTAATGTTTCCTTGTTTGTTTTGTGCTTGAGCACATGGCTTTGTCTTTGTTTATGTTGCCCATGTGCTCCCCTTCTCTTGCCTCCTAGTTTCCCCTTACAACGCCTCCAGTGTTGGGCAGTGTTGTTACAAGTAGTGACACTAGTAGTTTAATTACATTTCTCAGTAGTGTGGTGGTAGTTTCGCTGTTTTCTGAATCAAATAGCTTTTCAGTAGCGAAGCTACTCTTTTTTTGATCAAGTGCGGTAGCGTCCACACACTACACACAAGCTACATTTTCCCAAGCATTTCTAAAGTTCAAGCTCAAATCGGAAATGCAACTGCTAAGTATCACTGACCCTGAATAAGTGACAATGACTTCTTCATGTTTATTACGGCGGTTGGCAACCATAGGACTATATTTAATTCCTGTAGTGCGGAAAACACGGATAGAATCGCAGAATCCAGGCATAAAAACGGAATTTACTGTATAACCCGGAAATTCATGGAATTTTCATATCTTGGATAAAATCGTGATATAGTGTATGTGAATATTAACCCATATTGTTGGGTCATTCATTTGACCCAACCAGTGGGTGAAATTGATCATATTGCTGGGTTAAATCTCACTCATGTGCTCGGTTATTTCCTGTCTCATTCATTGCCTTTTTAAAACTAGTAACAAACATTTGTTATATTACGAATGTAAAATAATTATTGTCGCTGTAATGCAATAAACCAGATAGGCCACTGTATATGTGATTTCAATCATGAGATTGAATGTATACATTTTTAATACATCTCTTTAATTAATTAATTAATTTATTTTTTATTTTATTTTTTATTTTATTTTTTTGTATATACGATGGCGTGGCCTGCGTGTCCCCCTTGTCGCATCCCTGATGCTCCAGTCATTTTGTAAATATTCATCCATGTTGGTCCTTACCTGTTGATTACACACAATCACTTAATGTTGCAATATAACTAACAAATAAGTTCAACTTTTTTTGTGAAAGTATTTTTTTATTTTTTTTATTGCAATCATTTCCAAATATGACCAAATATGAAAAAAAAAAAAATGTCTATTTACACATCTAAGCATTTACACATCTATCCGTCTGGGATCCGTCTCCTGTAACATTAGATGGATGGGGGAAGCAAAGTTTGCTGGACCTTCAAAGCTCTCTCCCCTTTAGCAGCTAAACAATATGAGCATAATGCATAAAGTTGCATTAACATTTAAATAGCATGCTGTATATAACAATTCATATTTCTAAAGTAGTATTTCTGACTTTTCTGCCCTGTTGTTTAAAATGGCGCTGTTGTGAATATAGCAAAAACGATTATTTGGCCTCAAACATCATGCACTTGGTCCATGACCACTGCCTTAATACTAAATTATTCTTAGTAGGCCTACTTCAGGTCTTAACAACTTGTAATGAGTTTTCAGGGCGAGAACATGCTTAATATGAAATCGATATATTTCTCCTAGAGAGTAAAGATTTTTTTATTTTCTTTTTTTTGTAAAAACGATATTGGTTCCGACATCAACATTACAAAAAAAACACGCAGACTTTGCTGGAACTTACCCCCATCGCTTCTTCTGACGAGAATTTCTTAAATATGCCAGCAGACTTTCCACACACAACTCACTAGACTTTCTCCCGCAGTTTTTATGTGCGAGCCCTAGGGACTAAAACACTGTGTGTGTACAGTTTCATTCAAAACGCTTTCCTCACTTTCAGTTACTAAACGTCCACAAAAAATATAATATATACTTGATGAAATTACAATTTAAACTGCATATTTCATTAAGGCTGCTTGTTTACAACTAATGCACAATTTTGTAAAAAAAAAAAAAAACCTCACACTTCCATAACAAAGACTGAATGATGAACAGTGAAATTAGCTTGCCGTTGCCACAACTTTTTAAAAATATAGGTAAATATTCATATTTAACTTACCATAAAACACTGCCCAATTCGAGGGGCGTCGTGCTCCTCGAGTCAGAAGTGAAGAATTACTTCTGACTCAAGGATAGAATAAGTTCTGCAAAGAATGAAAACGTTACCTGTTGCTGGGTCAAAATAACCCAACAAGATATTTATTTGTGAATGACCCCCTTACAACTCATTTTACCCAGCATGAGTAACCCAAGAATGTGTTTACAGTACCCCAAACAACCCAACATTTTGACCCAGCACAATCAAACCAACAATTTGTTTACAGAAACAACCCAGCATTTTTGTGTGATTGTCCAAAGCTCTCTCCGTAGCTTGTATCCATGCAGTTTTTGCTTTGGGGGGTTATTTTGACTAACTTCCCTTTATTTAGCATCCTTTAGTCTTCTTTTTTTATTTGAGCTATTCTAGTTTTTGTTTGGTTCTGTTTCTCATATTTATAGCGTTAGTTTCTGTAACTGTTAAGATCCTTTCACACTGGACGCGATTTTGACGCACGAATAATTCGTGCGATGGTTTTATATTTTGTTCAGCTGTTTGTATAATGAGTGCTTCCACACTGAACGCGAATGTCCTGCGGCGAAAAAACGACTTTTATTTTTTCCGCTTCAATGTCGATTTTTTATTTATTTTTTTTACTTTTTAGGAGAAAGGAAAGGCATCAGCCAATCATATACAAGGAAACAAACGTAACGTGACCGCAGCAATGACGGCTCTTCTGATTGCTTGTGTGTCGAGTCGTCTGTGAATGAAAATTTGAAACAAGGACTGGTGGGACGTTGTGCTCATTTGTTCGTATCAAGCCCAACCGGGTGTTTACAAGCCTTTTCAGTCTATTTGAGCTTCAATCCGTTTACTAAAAGTGTTTATTTGATTGCATGTAAACGTAGCCCCTGATGAATGGGACAGCTCACCTTCTGCTATTATGTTTCTAGCTCCGGTAGCATACTCTCTGTTCTTTAAGATTGGGTGCACCCAAAACCTTCTTTTCTACTTTTAAATAAAAATGAAAAGCTTGTCCTCACTGGATGATAATGATGTTGATGAAGAAGCTATGTCCTACGTCCCGCAAGTCATAGCATTGCCCCGCATTAATTTTTGTCTGCATCATTTTATGTATTAACCTTTTATGTAAACTATTCTCACGCGAACTATTCGCTTTTTCGTTTCGCTTTTTCGTTACGCGTCCGGTGTGAAAGGGCCTATACTTTGCTTTTCTGTTTGATTTATTATTTAGCCTGGGTTTTCACTTAGCTTTCTCATGCTGTGGACTTGTTTTACTTAAGTGTATTGTTCGTTTTCTTCTTATGTTAAGGTTTAGTTGTTTACTTAAAGGTATAGCGGAGGATCTTTCCGAATTTTAGAGAAGACCCGCCCTCTCCAATTTTTAAAAAAAAATGCACATGCACAAACACAACACTCTTGCTCCCGAGAGCTAGGGAACGTCTATACGCCTTGCACAATTATGTTGCAAATTCTAAACTAACTAAAAAACATTCATAAAAAAGACAACATGTCAAATGCCCTTCCGTGTTTTATTTACTTATTATACTGATCGATTGAGTGACCGAGGACTCAAGACATGATATGTGCAACCCTGTATCACACGAAATACGTTCTGAGGAAACTATTTTGCAAATCGCAATTACGTTACATAGCAACATATAAGCAGTGCTATTACGTTGGTCCTTAACCTAATATCTCTCATTGTTAATACGTTATTTTCACACGGATTACCATTTTGGACAAAAGGCTACTTTAGACAAATTGAGATGTTTACCGTGTCTATGCGGTGCATGACTCGTGCCAGGGCTAGCATTGTAGCTTGCATTAACTTTTACTAGTGATTTTAAATGGATTTCTCCAAATAGCGAGACAAACTTTACCTGTCTGGTAGAATCTTCGCGACTGCGGCATCAGTGAGAAGCCCAACCTGTGCTTTTAGCGCACGCCAGCGTGTGATATTCACCCAAAATCTCTCTGGTCTTGTTTCTATATTCTGCGGCCTTTCTCTTCTTATCATACACTTAGTAAACATTTTTTCTCTTTCGACCCTCAGCCATTTTCAAAGGAATGGCTGAAACCGTAACTCCGACATAATACACATGAAAGTGAAAACTACATAGGGATGAGCACGTAGCCTACGACGGCCTTACGTAAACATATCACCAGAATGATTGACACTTAGGTGGACCAATAGTATAGACTACCCACCCGGAAAAAGAAAATCCTCCGCTATACCTTTAACTACAGGCCAGCTGTCACCGATTTTCACACGGATTTTTAACCGGTCTCTGGAGTTGTGTGAAGTACCTTCCCGTTTTAAACGGTCCACCATCATTCCAATCCTCAAAAATCCCTCCATCACAAGACTAAATGACTACAGGCCAGTCGCCTTGACCTCCGTGGTCATGAAATCTTTTGAGAGACTGGTGTTGTGCCATTTGTAGGACATTACAGGCCCCCAGCTGGACCCCCTGCAGTTTGCCTATAGGACAAACAGATCTGCAGATGATGCTGTTAACGTCGGACTGCAATATATACTGCACCACCTCGACTCCCCAGGGACGTACGCTAGGATCCTGTTTGTTGACTTCTCCTCAGCGTTCAACACCATCATACCTGAACTCTTACATCAGAAGCTCACCCAGTTCTCAGTGCCGGCCTCCACCTGCCAGTGGATTACCAGTTTCTTGAGTGATAGGTAGCAGCTTGTCAGATTGGGGAGCATTTCATCCAAACCCCGGGTCATCAGCACTGGTGCTCCTCAGGGGTGTGTCCTCTCCCCACTGCTCTTCTCCCTCTATACCAATGACTGCACCTCAAAGCGCCCGTCTGTAAAATTTTTGAAGTTTGCCGATGACACATCAATCATTGGTTTGATCCGGGATGGGGAAGAGTCTGCCCACAGACATGAGGTGGAGCAGCTTGTCAAATGGTGCAGTCAAAATCACCTGGAATTAAATCCCAAGAAGACTGTGGAGATGACAGTGGATTTTAGGAGAGGCCCCCACCCCCCACTACCCCCAGTCACCATCCAGAATGATACAGTGTCCTCTGTGGACTCCTTTAGGTTCCTGGGTTCTACCATCTCAAGGGACCTAAAGTGGTCCACCCACATTGACTGTGTCTTAAAAAAGGCGCAGCAGAGGTTATACTTCCTAAGACAGCTAAGGAAGTTTAACCTGTCAAAGGAGCTGCTTATCACATTCTACTCAGCCATCGTTCAGTCTGTCATCTGTACCTCCATCACTGTCTGGTTTGGATCAGCAACCAAACGGGACAGGGCCAGGCTGCAACGGACAATAAGGACTAGGGGTGGGCGATATGGAAAAAAATATCATATCACGATTTTTTTTAGGAAAATCACGATCACGATTTTTTATCACGATTCTTTTTCAAGTTGGTTTTAATATTTTGCAAGTGGCTGTTCATTACAGCCAAACTAATGTCCCTATGTTAAAAACAAAGCCTTAGGTAACAAAAGAAAAAAGAAAGCCACACATTTAGGCCAGTGGCGAAGATAAAAATCTTTATCATTATTTTCTTTGTTATTAAAAAAATAAGACAAGATAAACATTACACAAATTAATATTCATATTAAATAAATAGTGCTTTATTTTTTCAGATGCATTAGGTGTATTTAGCAGTAGCATTGAAGTAATTAAATGAACAAATATGAAATTAAAACACTACATAGACTTCACTGAATAAATTGATTCTTATTAAAGATATATTAAAGTTCTCAGTCAGTGAGTGATTTTCTCCTTGTGTTTTTTTATTATTTTTTTTTTTTTATTAACACTAAAGGGATAGTTCCCTCAAAAATGAAAATTGTCTTAATTTACTCTCTCAAGATGTTTTAAACCCGAATAAGTTTCTTTCTTCTGTTGAAAATAAAAGTTATTTTGAATAATGTGGGTAACCGAACAGTTGCTGGTCCCCTTATAGTTTTTTTTATAGGTTCTCTCCTGGAAGTTAATGAGGACCAGCAACTGTTTGGTTACCCACATTAAAAAAAAAAGTCTTTTGTGTTCAGCACAAGAAAGAAATTAATACAGGTTTGGAACAACATTAGAGTAAGTAAATAATGACGGATATTTTTTTTTTTTTTTTTTTTTTTTTTTGAACTATCCCTTTAAGGACAAGCGGCAGTAGGCTACTATTTATTCCTGTTGCTTTTAGACCAGCACGCGACGCGTTTAATATAGACGCATATTACACCTGATATTCTCTCAAATGTTTGCTTTCACTTTAGACATAGCCTGTTTATGTAAACATTGTGTGTATTTAACAGTATTAGCTTAATAAGACTCGAGAGATAACTTAGTCCAGTATTCAGGCGCTGTTTGACAGACTTCTAGTGCCTGTGAGCGTCGGGGGTTATGCGGTCAGGAAAGCGCACGTTAGAACAGCGCATCAGCGCGTGAATTAAATGTTTAACCGGCAAGGCTTATGCAAATAATGAACTTTTGTGAATTGCGGTGTCCCGTACCTATTCCTTAACGTGTGATCATGTGTAGGCTACGTCGCGTTGTACAGTTGAGAGACGGAGGCGCCAGAACTGAACTGATAGAATGCACTGTAACACGATACTACGATATTTCTTCAAAAGCAGATCGTGGAGACATTTTAATCGTCCACGATTAAAAATCGTCATATCGCACACCCCTAATAAGGACTGCGGAGAGGATCATTGGAGCTGAGCTTCCCTCCATCCAGGACCTTTATTTGTCCAGGTTCAGGAAAAGGGTAGGAAAAATCTCTGCAGATCCCTCTTATCCTGGTAATAAACTTAATTCGAACTCCTCCCCTCTGGTAGACGATACAAAGCACTGTATGCCAAAACCAGCCGACACAAAGGCAGCTTCTATCCTCAAGCAGTTACTTTGTTAAATACTCAGAAATTGTGCCTTCCCTTATAATGGACACAGCCAACCAATATTATTCTATCTATCTACCTCATGCCTTGATCTCCTATTGCATGCACTAATTCGTTTATTATCATTGAATGGGCCTGCACTGCTCTAGTTTACTCTATTTAAAATTCTAAGACAACACTGATATTGCACTACCTCCTCTACCCCCTGCACATTGTAATCGTCACTGTATTGCCAGATTAAATCCTGTTTTTTTTTTTTTAGCCTGTTGTAGTTGAGTGTTGTAACTTCAGAGTCTGTCGTTACCAAGTCAAATTCCTAGTTTGTCTCTGCAAACATGGCCAATAAAGTTGATTCTGATTCTGATTCTACAGTGTTTGCCCGCCTTGTACTTATAATGTTCTTGTGGTTTTATTATTGTCTTGTTTCTCCTGTGTTGTGCATCTGTGTGTGTGTTCGAGTCCTGTCCTGCCCAGCCTGAAAATGCACTGACTGCTGGTGACTGGGCTGCTCAATCCTGTGCCCTAGTCTCCTGTCTAGACCTCTGTTGTGGACTGTCTCTAGACTGTGCAACTGTTACACATTGCTACACCCTATTGTCAATAAATTACCATTTACCGCTCATCTCTCTGCTTGGGTCCTGTTATTTCCAGTGGTTCCTGACATCATGAAAGTGTAGGACACCTTCTACCTGTCAAACTTAGGCAATTCAGGTTGTCAATGTTGATATCCGCATTCTCAGACAGAGTGTGTTAACTTTTGTAATCTGTTGCGTCTCCTTAACACACAAAGGTTCCTCCTCATATAGTCTTGTTCCCTTGTGTTTCATTATATTCACCGCCACAAATTTTAGTGGCATGCCGCATGTTTGCATTTACCTTTTTGGTTGTGACATTTTTATATATTCAAATTCTAACCTTTCTGTGGATTTGAGTAGAGGAAATGTGTGGCAGGTCTTTCCGTTGCGCCTTATGTAGTGTGTGTTTGTGTGGTTCAGGTACAGGGGTTGGACAATGAAACTGAAACACTGGCCAATGTTGGAGGTTTCACATCTATATGCCTGGCGGCCAATCTTCAGAGTGAAGCACGGGTGGATCAGTGATGGTTTGAGCTCCAATATCATGACAATCCTGATTGTATTTGATGGACACGACACTGCCGAGGACTACCAAACCCTTCTGGAGGATCATGAGCACCTGATGCTCAAACCGTGTATCAGCATGATCATGCACCAACACACACAGCAAGACTTGTGACAGAAGGGTTTGATGAAGATGAAAGTGACGTTGAACATCTCCCATGGTCTGACAGTCACCAGATCTGAATATTATTGAGGTGTTTTGGAAGAGCGAGTCCACCAGCATCATATAGTGACCTGGACACTGTTCTGGAAGAGGAACGGCTCATAATCCCTCTGGTCACTGTGAAGGACTTCTATCTGTCAATTGGTGCTTTATTTGGATGCAAACTGAGGCCCTCACCATTCTAACAAATTATTGTGTAGTAAAACCAGGTGTTTCAGTTTTTTTGTCCAACCCCTGTATATCCTACGTTTTTGAAAATAGCCAAAATCCTTGTCCTTGTGGGGCCAGTTTTGGTGTAGGTAATTTTACTCTCTTTTAGGGTCATTTTTTTATTATCTGTCTAGGGACTACAGATGAAAAATAGCCGTTTGGCTAATTCTGGCCGATTTCAACACCGAGACAGTCATATTCCTGCAATGGGAACATGAGCCATCCACAAAAGCTGCTTCAGCATGCTGTAAGCCCACGTGATGCAATTGTGACCTTCAGATTCGGACAGGGAACGACCGCATCCAGAAATGCACAGGTGCAATGACATCTTGAAAAAGACGCAAACGCACCCATGTTGCTCTTTTAGGATTTGAAAACTCTCACCAGTGCCGGAGCCCACAGGGGAATGATCGTGGCAACACTGACAGGGATGATGCAGCCTGTACCAGTGAAGAACTCACTCTCTTTGCCCTCAACCGGCCGTCAGACAAACAAACACAAACATAAATTTGATGCTATTAAAACAGCAGTTGAGAGCGGTGCACTGGGAGAGCCTTCCTGAAGAAGCACCAACACTCGCTCGTTGTAATATATCTAGATTCTTCAGAGACATCAACATGAAGACCTATCGGCACCGAAGAACTTATCGGCTTTATAACTGCGCCAAGGGGGCGGAGTGTGAGATGCAAATCTTGCACGCCAATCTGCATTGGCTCATTTTAACAGTACTCATAGATGAAAGGCTCCATAAGCGTCGAACGACTACGTCGAACGTGAACAGCCCATAGGGAACCCAATATTTGTGTGTGCTATTTGGTCATGTGTACTCATATAAAGTTCTGTCTGGCATTCTAAACCAGACAGAGTTATTAAATACTTTTATATAAGATTGTTTCAACAAAGAACACCAATGACCTGCATGTGCATTTCTGCTTTGACAGCATGGCCCTGATTGGAATGTTTTGTATAATATGAAGTCAGTTCTTCATATTATGTCACAGTTCAGAGTTTATGAGCATCACTGATCTTTTTTTTTTTTTTTATTTACATATTTCTATTCTGATTTCATCTTTTATTTGGCATGTTGTTGTGTTGCAGTTGGAGAAGGCAAGAACATGATTCCAATGGACCCAAATGGATTGTCTGATCCATATGTAAAACTCAAGTTAATTCCAGACCCTAAAAATGAGACGAAACAGAAAACAAAAACCATCCGTTCTTCCCTGAATCCAGCTTGGAATGAGTCATTTACATTGTGAGTCTCAACATTTTATTACATCCTGAAATTCAGGATTAATGTGTTATTGGAGTTAGTTTTATGTGCATGAACATTGGATTATTAATTGATGTTTTACCCATTACAAGTCCAAATCAATAGCCTGACTTCGTCATACTCATATTCTAGTCAGAATGTGAGTCTGAAACTTCTTCATAGGGCTTTGATTATGAGGCGTGTCTTAACCGAACCAGGAAAAAAAAAAAAACCTCTGCACTCTGCAATTGGATAGTCGGTAGACGTACAGCCAATCAGAGCAATGCAGTAAGTCAAATACTTTGCATAGCGCAGTTTTCTATAGAACTTACTTATTTTAGAAGTAAAATAAAGAGTGTTGCTTATTTTACTTACTCCTCCATGAGTGCGACCAAAGGAGAAACCACAACCACAGCCTTTTCATTACGTCCCATCTTCTTAACGACCATCGGAGCCAGCTGATAAGTTACACTTTTGCCGAATCAAAAATGAATGCGCTGTAAATTTATTTTACAACAGACGCGACAGTGGATTCTATACATCTCAATTCTCCAGCTCCAGATCATCTGTCCATCATCGTATAAAGCACGCCCTGGCAATCTGATTGGCCCGTTCATTTTTTGACTGATCATAATTTCTCCTCAATGGATCGAGTCCAGACCGAAATTCCCGACCAAAAAATGTTGTGGGCGGGGTTCGGGCTGGCATCCAGGCTACCAAATCAAATGATATAGTAAAGTCCCTGTACAGTCAAAATTAAGTATGTGTTCTGAGTTTGTCACACCACAGTAAAATGTGTTATTAGCCACCCAGTTAAATTTGAATGATATAAAAAGCCGCCAAGAAAGTAAAATAAGCTATCAAAATCTTGAAAAAATAAGCAGTATTCTCTGCTCTCAAACGCTGGGGGCATGTCCGCTGGCTGCGCATAAACCACGCCCACTCACGAGAAAGCTGCCCATGGTGATATTCGGTATTAGGTGATACTGCTTTCAGGACAGGAGGATGAAGGCCGTGGTGGGAGATAGTTGGTTCGCCCCGATTCCCCAGTAACAACGGATTATCGGTGAATCCCAGTTGTCTCCGATGAAAGTTTATAAAACTGTGTAAATGGTCATAATGAGAATGAAAGCGAGGCTGTGAGGGATAGACACTCATCTCTTCAATGGGCTGTACTGTTATTTAATGTGTTTTCGGTTTGTTCTGCTCATGAAACACTGGAAAAATATCTTTCCAAGAAATTTCAGTTGACAAAAAACTCCATAAAATGTAAGCTGTGGAAAATTGTAAGTAATCTAGCAGCTTTATTCAGTTTTTTACAGCAGATGCCATTGGAAACACGGTAAGTCTATCCCTCACAGCCTCTTTCATACCTGTCATGGCGCTGCTCTGAACAAGGTCTAAACAGCACTATAATAATCTAGTCTAGTAGCTTAAGAACTGTTTTTCGAAGGACTAACTGTCCAGTCAAATATATGTATGTAAATGAAGTGAAATGAAGTAAAATATTTCATATTCAAAAAGATAACCTAAACCTGTTTAGAAACCTGCATTTAAGCATTTAGTTAAATATAAGTTTTATATATATATATATATATATTAAAAAACTTTATCATTGTAAATATTAACATGTTATTATTTACAAAAGTAATATAATTTTTATAACAAAAGTGATTAGATAAACAGAAATTGAAAACTGTTTGGAGTTTTTTTAATCTGGATAATATATATTGCTGAAAGAGAGCAGCTGGAAATCCCTGCTTTAGAATATGATGAAGGGAAGTGCTAATGTAATGTTTCATCCTGTATGCTTGTGTGTTCCAGTAAGCTGAAGCCAGCAGATAAGGACCGTCGGCTGTCTGTGGAGGTGTGGGACTGGGACAGAACTACCCGCAATGACTTCATGGGCTCAATGTCTTTTGGTGTGTCCGAGCTCATGAAGTCCCCAGTGTGTGGATGGTAAGAAATTTTAATGTTAATGTGGAGATGATTTGCAAAAGGGGCCGGCAACGTCTGTACTCTGTACTGTCTACGGAGACTGTCCAAATTCAAAGTGGATAGGTCCTTGATGATTTTATTCTATAAATCTTATATTGAGTCGGTTTTAACATTTAGTATGTTATGCTGGTATGGAAGCCTTGGTGTGAAGGCAAAGACTGCTTTGGTGAAAATAGTAAATACTAGCAGGAAGGTCTTAGGAGTTCAGCAGAGTCACCCTACTGACCTGTACAACCAGCAAGTAGTTGGGAAGGCCCGATTCATTTTAATGGTTACCTCACATCCTCTCTATTCTGAGTTTCAGTTTTTACCCTCAGGATTTTCCTTGGTTAGAAGTAACAGGTATAAACATTCATTTATTCCTACTTCCATTTCTTTGTTAAACTTGGGTATGGGGGGAGTACAGTAGGTGGAAGGAAGTAGTTGTGTAGGCTTTGTGTGAGTATTGTGTGTGTGTGCTTATTTTAGTGTTATTTTGTAAAGGTACCTTTTAACTTTTTACTAAAAAAATTATTAATGTGTATTCTAAATTGTCCTTTTGTATGCTGTGTTGCTGTAAAATTAATTGCCCTTCAGGGACATACTGTATACAAATAAACATAACATAACATAAAGGTTGTGTACTATTATGAACTTCTAAAGTCCTGAAAAATGTTTTTGTTCACATATTATATGTTGCTATGATGACAAAACACAATTGTCTTCAGAAGACAAGATGCAGTTGTAATCAAAATAATTTTAACCCCCATTGTAAATCAGGTTTATTGGCAAAAGTTACAGACTTCCAGCTGTTTGCAATGAACAAACCAAACAAAAGTAATTGAAATAGCACAACACAACAAATGTTTCAAATGGTTTCCTCAAGTTCAACTGAAAATGCAACTTTTAATGACTTCTGTAGTCTCAAAATTATGCAACCGCTTCATGGCAAGCATCTTTTGTACCTTTTGCTGTTATGACCTGCTGCAAACGAGATACACGACCAGACACCAGGTTCAAGCAGCGTCTTAGGAGGATTTTATTAGCCCATTCCCCATGAGCAATGGCATCCAGTTCAGTAATATATTATTGGGTTTGCGTGCGACAACTGCCTTTTTCAAATCCCGCTAGAGATTTTCCATGGGGTTCAAGTCAGGTGACTGATGGCCACTGTAAAATCATCCAAGACTTCTTCTGCTACCAAGCCTTGGTGGAATTTGAGGTATACTAGGGATCCTTGTCCTGTTGGAAGGTCCAATAACGCCCAAGCTTCAGCTTCCCCACTGACAGCATGACGTTTTCTCCTAGGATTTCCTGATACTTCAATGAATCCATCTTGCCTTAATTCCACACGCCGCAGGTTTCCAGTGCTAGAGGATGTAAAGAAGAACAGAACAGAATCCTAAAACTTCAAATGAATTTTGCAAATAAACCGATTTGCAATAGGGTTTCAATTATTTTGATTACAACTGTATCGTCTATTGGTCATATGGACTACTTTTAAATGGCCTTTAATAAAGCTTTTTTGTCATTAGAACAAATGTATTTAAAAAGTAATCATATTACTTTATGCTGTTATATAATGGCATATACAGTATATTTTGGGGAAAAAGGTTTGGAACAACATGAGTGCAAGTTAAAAAAAAATTTTTATTTTTGTCTAGTGTTAATGTTCTGAAATTATGTGATGGTATTGTATTGGATGTATTGGTATTATTTTTAAGTATTATTTTGCTTTGGAAAATATATAATGATAGGTGCTTTACCTTCTCAGAATGAACCTTATAGGCAGTAAATGGAACTGTAGATACTTGAAATGTGCTTTGAAGAATACCACAAATAAACAATCACAACTTGTACCATTCTCTTTGCCTGGGATGCAGGTACAAAATGTTAAATCAGGAGGAGGGAGAGTTTTACAATGTGCCCATTCCAGATGAAGATGACGAGGATACTGAGCTCCGACAGAAGTTTGAGGTGACTTTTTATTATGCTTATATGCGAAAAAAAATTCTCTTTTGATTTTTGTTCTTTAGGAAAAATATTTTGGACAAATGAAAAAGAATTGCTTATTGCTAATAATAAGCTTTTTTTAACTAAGCATGAAGGATGAGAATTGAATAATGATTTAATGGATAGAATGTTGGTAAATACCATCAATAATTTATTAGAGCCCTTAGAACTACTACTCACTGCTGAAACTAAAAAGTACTGAGAGACACAGCAAAAGTTATACCTTGTTATATTTTATTAAAAGTAATTAAACAGAGTAAAATTATTTGACCTTCAGATCTGTTAGCTGATTATCTAGAGCAGATCTGCCAGTATGTTATAGCTGTTATTTTTTTATGTATCTGTCAGATATTTTGTTGCAGTGGAAAGATGATTTGAAGATATTAATATTTAATCTACTCGTTGCCTTCCTGAGACGCATACTGTAGCTGTAGATACTTGTACACATAGAAATACATTATAGCTGCCTTGGGGTGGTTTATATCTATGTGACCCATAAAACATTTAAAGCTAGTTGATAACACTAGATGAGAAGCGCACTACCACATCAGTCACCACCAGCTATTAGAATCAGTTTTCTTGTAATTCTTTGTTTTGCCAGATGATGGCAGTAATTTCTTTTCTTGTTATTTTTTCCTGTTTTAGTGTTTGCGGATGGAAATCCCATCAGGATTTGTGCTTTAGGAGCTAAACTAACTTAGTTGTGGTTAGGGTTTAAGTATTGAAAATTACTGTAGATTTACATAGGCTATTCTATTTTATAATATTTATTTTTTTCCTGTGAGTTTCCAGCAGCCATTTCTCCAATATACAGTGTCAAATGATCCTTCAGAAATAATATTGATATTTTTGTAGAAACTGCACTACATTGAAAAGTTCGGGTTAAATAATATTATTTATATCATTTCGTCCCCTTGGAATTATAAGGTTCTATCTGCGTTCTGAACAGTTTTGAGATATTGAGCTTCAAAGTTTTTGCATTCCATATAGGAAAATGTCTATGGGAAACAAGTTTCTTTCAAACATAAACATAACAGGGACCCTAAATGTACAAAACACATCACATAATGTAAATAAATTGTCACAGAATAAGAATATGTGAATAACTCAATTTTGACAAAAATGTCAAATAGAACCTTATAATTCCAAGGGGACGATTTATATTATATTATATATATAATTTTATTTTATAAGAAAAAATACAACTTTTATTCAGCAAATAAATGTTCTTTTGGATTTTCTGTTCATTCAATTTGTGGGTGTTCTATTCATCATTTCTGGGTGATATGTTAACTGTCACTCCCCTTTTTCGAGTTTTGAATTTAATTCAGATTTTTTTTTTTATTTTTTTTTTAAGATGCTTTTGAATACAGACCTAAGGTTGGTATATTTAGAAAATTGAAAGCAGCATCAGAAAATGAATGTATAAAAATTATAGAAGTTTATGTAAACTAATTTACTGAAAACCATATTTTATACATTTTATATATATATATATATATATATATATATATTAGGGCTGTGCAAAAATTAATTGCGATTAATCGCATCCAAAATAAAAGTCTGTGTTTACATAATATATTTGTGTGTGCTGTGTATAATTATTTTGTATATATAAATACCTATGCATGCATGTATATATTTAAGAATTATTTGTGCTTAAATTCTGTATATACTTGTATATATAAATACATAATCTATATTATATAAATATAATTATTTTATATATGAATAACACATTTTCTTAAATATATACATGCATGTGTGTGTGTTTATATATACAAAATAATTATATACAGCACACACAAATATTTTATGTTAACACAGACTTTTATTTTGGATGTGATTAATCGCAATTAATTTTTGCACAGCCCTAGTATATATATATATATATATATATATATATATATATATATATGTAAAAAAATGTGGACTCTAAAATTGTTAGAAAATCAAAGTCATATGTCTAGTTGTGTTCCAAGTTTGAAGTTGATATCACACAAATTGAGCTCTCTAAAAGGGGTTTAAAGTGCCATATCTATGGTAAAGGAAAGTCCAATTTCATAACATAATTCATTAAATGATTAAGCTATGATGATTACTAAAATATTTGAAAGGGGGGAAAAGGGCAATAAAAAAGCAAGCCAAGTGTCCCTTTACTGGCACACAGGTTCAATTCTAGAACCGGTGTGGAATTAGATTTCTTAGAATCACACTGCACCCAATTCATTACTTACTGTCAAGCCTTTAAAACCTTTTCCAGACCACAGCCAAATCACCCTCTATATAAAACAGTCTGAAACATCAACCAACTCTATCAGGACAATGAACAAAATATAATTCAAATGGACAGAAAACCATATTGCTAATTATACCAATGCCATTGAATCTACAGAAATACTGTACAATCTCTATTATATTCATTCCAAGTTCCTATTCGGCATCAGTTAAGCAGTGAAAGTGAAAATCTAAATTACATATTTTACAAAACATAACAACAAAGTGATTTGAGAAATTGACTCTGAAATTGGAATCTGGATGGTTTGATTTAGACTGTAAGGCTCTGAGAAATCCTACCAGAAAGCTCAATCAAGCTCAATTTCAACAGAACCAGTTTGAAGAAATTAAAAAATAAATAATAAATTCTGGGATAAATGAAATACATTAGTAAACTAAAACTAAGAAGATCCCAGGTAGATAGATGTGGAATAACCATTTCCAATAATTACTTAGCTCAACTGAAATTCAAAATTCTAATAATTACAGAAATAATCATAGAAATAAACCCCTTAGATTTCCCCATAGCAGTGAAAGAATTGTAAGATATTTAAGAAGGCAAGTCCTCAGGCACAAGACAGATTTTTCAGTGATGTTCTGTGTAGCTTTTTGTTTTTGTTTTGTTTATTTGTAGATCTGGTATCTTACAAGAATTGAGACAAATTGGACCAAATTGAGACAAAACTACTTCCGAGGCATATGTATGAACAGTAACCTGGGAACGGTTTTCTGCCCCATTTGGTAACACTTTATTTAAAGGGGTGTGCATAACTGTCATAAACATGACATAACACCTGTCATGAACATGAAGTAGTCTTTATGAATGTTTATGACTGTTGTCATTAAGTGTCATTCGGTAAAGTATGACACTTTTAATGCAAATTTGACATTGTTTGATATGACAACTTGACATTAACCAAGAAATCATAACCTTTCACAAATATGTCATAACAGGTCTAATTATCAAACTTAAAGAAGTTATTTAGCTTTGTGTTAACATTACCCTGTCATATGTTATGGTTGGTTTTAACTTTGGTTGTCGTGACACCAATATAATTGTGACATGAATATTGTACTTGTCGTCAAGTAAAGTGGAACACATTGTACTAGTTATAAAGGTGTAATTAAGGGTTATTACACTGTCAAATGCTTTAACAACAGTGTCATTAATATTTTCCCTTACCTCAAGTAAAGTGGAACACGTTGGACTAGTTATGATTTCTTGGTTAATGCCATTTCTGTCTTTGTTAATGCCAAGTTGTCATAATCAAGACATTTTGTCTTGTTTAATGTCAAGTTGTCATAACAATGACATTTTAAACAATGTCAACTTTGCATTAAAAGTGTCATAATTTACCGAATGACACTTAATGACAAAAGTCATAAACATTCATAAAGACTCATTCATGTTCATGACAGGTGTTATGTCATGTTTATGACAGTCATGTCAGTCTTATGCACAACCCTTCAAATAAAGTGTTACCCAACATTTTAACCACTAGATATTTAGACTTCCTAATGAAGCATTATATGGCAATGAAGTGTGGTGCCTGCCTATAAAATTTGACTTTGTAAACAAAACATCCAATTGAAACTACATTTAGAATTCTGTAAAAGAGTCCTGCAAAAAATGCCAAACGATGAATACAGACCAACAACTGGCCAATACCCTCTTCTTCTAAACATCCAAAAAAGAGCCATTCAATTCTGGAAACACCTAAAGAAAAGTGATCCCACCACCAGGGCCGTAGCTAGGTGGCACCCTGAAAAAATATTGATGTGGGCCCCCTCCACCAATATCGTATATATATATCATATAGAAGATGGTGATGTTGTTGTAAAACGTTTATTTTATAAGTTAGCTCTTAAAATAATAATAATAAAACCAATTTTAAAAAAAGTAATATTTATTTTCCCCATTAGTCTGTTGTAATTCATAAATTAAAAGTAAACATTTAAAAATTGACAAGAATGCAGTCTAATTAAAAAAATTAAAAAAATTTAGTGTCTTATTTTTTTTTTTAATAAAGATAATACGGAACTTGTAATATTATTAAATAAAGCGAATACATTTATTCATCCAAGTGCAATGTGTTGTATTCGTGTTTTCTCGATGTATTAAATATAATCAGCCGGCAGGTCAGATGCATAATGTAATGCGTTTTGACTTTTGTAATTTTTTAAAACTCTATTTACTATAGTGTAAAAAGACATGAATTTAGACCACGTAATCATTCATTTTTTCATCATAAAAAATAACTGTACACGGCAGACTGTAGACCGAAGTTTTCAAATTCCCAGCGAAATAACAATACATAACCGGTCTTTAAGAACGTCTAGATCGACTGGGATACAACCACTCTCCTGGCCTCGTCTTTTCTGGTACCTGATTTATGTTTTCTTTTCCCCGATATTTTCGGTCAGTCTCCTGCTCTTCCACCAAGTTCATCGTTAACTTCAGGCTGCCGCCTCAACTCGGATTGGTTCTGTTCACGAGCTGGGGTGGGACTTACAATTTTATTGGGTCCAACTGATGTTTGTCACTGACTCTGATTGAATAATTAATAAATACTTTTGGTCGGACTAAACCATTTTTATGGAGGTAAGAGAAGCAGATATTTGGAAAAATATTTAACCAAATTGAACTTTTTTGTGGTTTTCATTTAAATCTCAGGCATACAACTAATATAAATATTATTTATACAACAAATAGTATAACTTAAATAGTATAACTGTTGGATTTTGTGGATCCCCTATAATTGTCACCACCTTTCACCCCACTAGTGACGGCCCTGCCCACCACATACCATTATAAAGCCCTTAAACACTGAGCTTAGCTTGAAGAGTCTCCTCTGCCAGCTTGTGCTTTGACTGATGGACCACTAACTGACCTCACAACTGCAGAGATCAGCCAGCCTCAGGACAAAAACACACTCACAACCATTTGGCCTTGCCAAATTATAAACACAGAACAAGTCAAATACATCACCCATTGGACAAGCACTATTAAAAACCAACACAAACTGGAATGCTATTAAAGTACACCGGGGCGTACTACCTGAGCAAATTGACTGATGTGAAATTTAGGAAAGCGTTGACCATGTGTAGACTCAGCAAGCTCTGATTGAGGCAGGCCAGCGCAGACAGACGTGGGTCATCCACTGCTGGATGGGAGTGATGGAAACAGAGCGGTCTCAAAATTAACTAAATATTTCCCCAATGTAATAATTACATTCAAACTGAAAATGTACCTTTATTCTCAGCAAAAAGCATAATATGCAAATATAGCCACAAGATTTGTGTATTTACATTTGTCATTGCAAAAAAAGATTGTTGAATTTAATTGCAATTGAATATTTCAAATGAATAAGAATACAATATGACGTTATTATTAAATGTCATGAACAAGCCCTTTTTATTGATTTCTTTGAAACTATCTGACATACAATTTCAATCGCCAGTGTCTCAATAGCTGATATTTCAGAATTGTATCATCTTTTTTTTTTTTTGCTCACTAAGGCTCTGCATGAACATATATTCTATGCCAAATACATAATATTATGCCACCCCTCTGTCTGTTTTTATCAGTGTGTGTGACACCCTATTAACCCAGGGTTTCTCACTTACAATCACATACTGAATAGTCAGACTTCACCAGAGGTAAGTTCACATAACTTTGGGTGGAAAGATTAGATAAATATTGTCCATTCACGCTTATGTGTGTTACTTGTCTGCATATATATATATCTTTGTTTACCCCTCTGATGTGGTTTCAGGATCAGACATTAGAGGACCTTGGGCAGGTGCGTGTCAGCAGCAGCGTGCAAATATGTGTGTTGATTGGCTGGCTGGTTTTGTGCCCGTTTCATCTGCATCACTTTTTTATAAAATGGTTGCTACATTAATCCAGCTTCATCTTGAAGTATGTAAGGGTTTGACGACTTCTTTCAGAGAGTACTTGTTGTGTGTGTCTGCTCATGGGGCAATGATAGCTTTCTCTTAGTCATATAGAGGTATGCATAGATGTGGGAATGAAGTTTGAGCAGTGGTACAGGATGCTCTGAGAGAGATCCTATTTTTGATGCAAGACACACTTTCACACTACTGCTCTTTACAACTCAGCCAAAGGCATTTAAAAAATGGTATTCCTAACTTAGGGATCACACATGTGGTCTACACAGGTTTTTTTTTATTTATTTATTTTATTTTATTTTTTTGCAATGAAATGGATGTACTATCATTTTTATACGTCAAGACATTATTCACATCTATGCACTAGGTATTTCACTAAATATTACAAATATTAGAACAAAAAAATATATAAATCCAATGCATGGAAGGCAAATTGGTGCCATCTGGTGTGAGAAGTATTGAAAATCACATGTGATACTGCGGTTTAACCACTAACTCAGCAAAAAAAAAAAAAAAAGAAAGAAAGAAAGAATCATCTGCTTTTTAGCACACTGTATTTTGAGTCCCTTTAGCTAGTTCCATTTTAACTAGTTCCATTTCTGTTCATCAAATGTCTTCTAAATTTGTTCAGTAAGTTGCAATCTTTTTTTATGTTTATACAAATGTTTAGACATTTGTTGTAAATAAAAGCAGTTGAAGTGAAAGGAAATTTCCCTTTCAAGGGAACTCGGGCTGCGTCGAAACACTACGGGAACGGCTCTGCGTGATTGCGTCATGAAGCACGTATGGAATCAGTCCAATGGCGAGACGAGACATCATAGGCGGGTGATGTCATCGACCAGGAAACTATAAAGCAGCTCTGAATCGCACAACTTTATGTGATGCGATCTAGGAAGCACTTAAATGGTAAACGGCCCAATGGCCACCAAAGCGCTTTACATTTGCCTCACATTCACCCATTCATACACCGTCGGCGGTGTCAGCCATGCAGGGTGCCATCCAGCTCGTCGGGAGCAGCTGGGGTTAGGTGTCTTGCTCATGGAGACCTCGACACTTGGTCAGGTGGAACTGGGGATTGAACCACCAAACTTTCGGTTTGTAGACACCCTACATGTACCACTGAGCCACTGCTGCCTGACTGCACTTATCCCACGCGTTCATCGTGTAGACAGCTGCGAACGTTCCGGCAGGGCAGTCAGGTTCCCCTGAACCCAAGCTTCTCATCGAGAAGATGGTGTCAATTGCGTTGAGAGACCAGTTGATCAAATCTATAATTTCTTAGTTTGGAGAGCAGTGCTGAGAGAGTCTCTCAAAGTACAAGACAGTAGACTAGACGTGATGAGAGAAGCGAAGCAGAAGGAGGTAAGAGGAGGGAGAGAAAATGCGACCGCCTTCACTGAGTGCCAAAGAAGGAAGGAAGAGTTTCAGTCGTGCCGAGGTAGACCTGTTCGCTTCCAAGGAGACATCACAATATCCACTGTGGTTCTCTCTCAATCATCCAACCACTATGTGGTTGGACACTATAGTGCAGGTGTGGCCGAAGTCACGTCTGTTCGCATTTCCCCGGATTGCTCTGCTCCCTGGAAAGGGTTCGCCGGGACGGGGTCCGTCTACTGTTGTCAGCCCCGTTCTGCCTGGCCAGAGTATGGTTTGCGGACCTAGTGTCTCTCCTCGACGGCTCTCCTCTGGAGATTCCAATCAGGAGGGACCTAGTCTCTCAGGCAAGTGGGGTGATCCTTCACCCCCACCCAGAACTGTGGAAACTGTGGGCTTGGCCACTGAAGGGGCCCAGCTCATAAGTTCAGGTCTCTTAACCGAGGTTGTGGAGACCATGTTCCACTCCAGAGTTCCAGCCACAAGGAAGTTATATGCCTTGAAGTGGAAATTATTCACTTCTGGTGTGGAGAGCACCTGTTGGAACTGTTTAATTGCCCGGTGGGTGCAGTGCTGGAAATCCTGCAGGAGCGCTTCTCCGCAGGGTTATCCCCCTCCACACTGAAGGTGTATGTGGCGGCACTAGCTGCTACCACGTCCGTTTGAGTGGAGTTTCTCTGGGGAGACACCCATTAATAACACATTTTCTTCGTGGCACTTTGAGGCTAAGGCCAGCAGTCCGCTCGTGGGTGCCGACATGGGATTTGGCTGTTGTACAGGGGTTGGACAATGAAACTGAAACACTGGCCAATGTTGGAAGTTTCACATCTATATGCCTGGCGGCCAATCTTCAGAGTGAAGCACGGGTGGATCAGTGATGGTTTGAGCTCCAATATCATGACAATCCTGATTGTATTTGATGGACACGACACGGCCGAGGACTACCAAACCCTTCTGGAGGATCATGAGCACCTGATGCTCAAACCATGTATCAGCATGATCATGCACCAACACACACAGCAAGACTTGTGACAGAAGGGTTTGATGAAGATGAAAGTGACGTTGAACATGCACAGTCACCAGATCTAAATATTATTGAGGTGTTTTGGAGGAGCGAGTCCACCAGCATCATATAGTGACCTGGACACTGTTCTGGAAGAGGAACGGCTCATAATCCCTCTGGTCAGTGTGAAGGACTTCTATCTGTCATTCCCAAGATAAATTGGTGCTGTATTTGGATGGAAAATGAGGCCCTCACCATACTAACAAATTATTGTGTCGTAAAACCAGGTGTTTCAGTTTCATTGTCCAACCCCTGTATTAGATGGCCTCTTCCTAGCTCCATTCGAGCCCATTGAAGATGTTTCTGAGAAATTCATTCGCCCAAAAACTATATTTCTTCTTGTTATTTCATCTTTCAAAATAATTAGAGACATTCAAGCACTCTTGGTTTCTCCCTCATACCTGGAATTCTGGCCTGGCATGGTTAAGGCCTTTCTTCATTCTTGGCCAGGCTATGTTCCTAAGGTCCCTTCTAATATTCTTAGACCAATAGTACTTCAGGCTTTCTGTCGTTCTCCTTTTTGATGTCAGATGAAGATAAACTAAATTTGCCCTGCCAGGTTAGGGCCCTAAAGATGCTTATGTCCATAGTGCTGCAGTGCGGAGGAAATCTGAACAACTGTTCGTATGTTTTGGGTCACCCACAATCTCACTTGCTTTCGAGTTGACTGGTCAGCATTCACCTTTGGCTGTACGGGGTCACTTGATTGGAGTATTTCGAAAGCTTTATTGTCAGGAGTTTCCCTACATGATGTTTGTGATGTGGCAGGCTGGTCCTCACCACTAGGGTTGGGTATTGAGAATCGAGTATCGATTGGAACCGGGACTAACTTTTCGTTTTTCCCGGAATCGTTCAAAATTTCGATTCCTAGTTTCGATATTCACAGTCCGCCAACCGGAAGAAGAAACCGCTGAACAACACCAACGAAGAAGCGTCTACCGGAAGTGTTGGCATAACCGCGCGAGTCGAACATGAATAGCTTACGTCGGCGGTCCAAAGTGTGGCTTCACATTTTCTAAAAATAACGAAATCTCGGAAAAATGCTAAATTTGTGACAGAAGGAGTATTTCCTTCAGAAAGACTGTTGGTTAGCAAGGTTAGCTAAACTTTTTTGACCCTGCCTCTTAAAAGAATCGGAATCGAAAATCTTTAGGAACCGGAATCGAAACAAGGAATCGGAATCGGAATCAGAATCGTTCAAATTCAAACGATACCAAACCCTACTCACCACACACATTCGTGAGGTTATACGATCTTGACTTAAGATTCCAGGGGCGCAGGTGCTTTGGTCCGAATGTGTGCTCTTCACTCACAATATTTGCTCTTATGGCGATGTGTGTATTAGCGTTCCCCCAGCATTTTGACGCAGCTCGAGTTCTCTTGAAAGGGAACATCTCAGTTATGTATGTAACCCTGGTTCCCTGAAGAGGAAACGAGACGTTGCGTCGCCCTGCCATACTCTAGGCATGCCCGTGATCGACTTTTTTCAACCGAGACATTCTGTTTGCAGAGTTTTGTTGAATTATCAAAGTCTACTAAACAAAACACTATGTCGAAATGCTTCATGACGCGATCAAGCAGGGGCATTCCCGCAGCATTTAGATGTAGTGTTTTGTTCCCTCTTAAGGGAAACTAGGGTTACATATGAGTTTTGCTGAATTATCAAAGTCTACTAAATTTTGGTTGATTTGTAGATTTTACCCAAAATAATGTTTTGTTTTACTAGGTGTTACTAAGTGTAACTATTTTTTTAAATATCACAAGTGTAACTAAGTTTTGTACCATTCATTGAAATTTAGAAAATTAAAAAATTTGGGCTTAAAATGACCAAAGACCATTAGATGGTTAAACAAGCCCTTCAGACTTTCACACATCTTCCAGCATCCAGTGTCCAAAATGTTTTAATGAACATGCATTTTTTGACAATATAGAGAGCAACCACGTCTTAAAATTCACAAAGGTTATCTAGGATGAAATAGTGAAGAATGTGAAGATGTAAGGTGTAAAAAAAATGCAGCTGGAGTTCAAGGTTAGCACTATCACTGTGTTGGCTGCCTTAATAAGCACCTTTCCTCTGACAGCAGCTACCTTCTTACAATCTTGATCTAATGTTGGGACAAATCCACTGCTTCATAAAACTTGCTTTGTCATGAATATCGCCACCTTGTGCCTCAGGGTCTACTGAGTGCCCTTAAGTGCTTCTATACACAACCTAAGCAATTCAATACACTCCAAGGCACCTGATACGCTGACATTTGTATTATATAATTTCTAACCTCCAAGTCAACTCAACATCCTATAGCTGTTTCAAGGGTTTCTCTGTAGCCGTTACAAACTTGCTTTACAGATGTTGTCCGTATATTCACCACAATCTCATTGGACTCATGGCTGGCTACAACTTCCTCACAACCAAACTTTAGAGCTTATTTTGTTTAGATGACTCACATGTCACCACAGCTATGCCCTAAACTGGACTAAGTCCAGTGAGTGGCTATTTCTCAAAGATCTTCACAAAATATATGACTGTCGCATTGTATTACTGGCACTGTCAAAACACTAGAATTAAAAACATTAAGTTGGAAGGTTCAGACAAAAAAAAGAAGAAACAGGCATATATTTAGTTTGTAAATAGTAATTTGTAAAAAAATAAATAAATAAAAAAGAAAGTCCGGCGGCTTGGAAGAGAAATTTAGCCTGCTCTCTGACTTCTGCATGCTTTTATGGAAAGAATTTCATCTGCCTTAGGAAACCGCATGGACACTACCAGAATTAACGAGGAAGGCAGATTTTGAATGAGCCTTGTCGTGTATGGATTGTGTTATAGGACATAGGTAGGAAGATGCTGCTGCTAAGAGTGGATTATGCTTTATTGGACTGCATCTCTTAAAGCTTAATGGGCCTTAGTCAGGGTAGACAGACACAATTTTTTTTATTTTATTTTTTTACAAAAAATCTTAGCCATTAAATCTGTTCAATGGGTTGGAATGTTTTATTATTATTATTATTATTATTATCATTATTATTATTATTCAACGGAACATTGAAAATGTGTTTTTAGAAAACAATTCCTGGTGGCCAACTCTAATGAACATGATATGAAACTTAGACATAATTAAATCAACCCATTAAACAGACAAAAAAAAAAAAGAAAAGAAAAGAAAATTGATGCATTTTTTAAATGGATTCTACCAAGACTAAGGTCTATTCACACCTTATAAATTACAGAAAACATGAAAACATGTTCCAGCATCTCACTTGCATATGGGATCCCAAATGCATTATGGGAATTTTTCAAGAATCTGAATTTTGCCTTTAGCACGGGCTTGTTTTTTTGTTTTTGTTTTTGTTTTTTTAAGGTTATTGTTTGTCTGTGTGCAGAAAGCCAAATTGGGTCCGTCCAAAAAAGCCATCTCCCCTTTCGATGAAAGTGGGGCCAGTTTACCTTCCAGCAGTATAGATAGAGTCAAGCTCACAGACTTCAATTTCTTGGCAGTATTGGGGAAAGGCAGTTTTGGAAAGGTGAGTTTACCACCACTTCCCCATTATTAGGTTAATTACTAATTGCACACCACTCTTTACGCACCACCATATGATTGACTCTCCCTTTCTATTTGCAAATTCAGTCATTGGTAAATATTATTATTTATAAGGCTATTTAATTGTTGTTGTTGTTTTTTTTGTTTTTTTTTTATGATGCACAGATGCTTTTTTTCTATTTTCCTATGATTTTTTTTTCATTACCAATATATATTTATCCATATTAACTGTATACCTGCATATTTATTTAGTCATTTTTATTCTGTTTGATTTTAGGTGTTGCATTTCATGGCCTACCCTTTCTGAAAATGTTTTCAAAATGGCTCATGACAAAGATTTTTATTTTTAGTATTTTGTGAAAATGGTTTGGTTTCAATGGTTTGGTTTCTTTCTAATGACCCTCACTCACAGTTTGAGCTTTTGATATCTCCATACTCAGGTGATACTTGCTGAGATGAAGTCTTCTGATGAACTATATGCTATAAAGATCCTGAAGAAGGATGTGGTCATCCAGGATGATGATGTCGAATGCACCATGGTGGAAAAACGAGTTCTAGCTCAGCAGGACAAACCTCCATTCCTCACCTATCTGCACTCCTGCTTTCAGACTGTGGTGTGAATCTCTTCCTTGAATTATTATTTATGCATTTGGTGGAATATTTGGTGCATATTGTGGTATTTTGAAACTCTCTACAAAGCTGTAAAGGGTATTTGTTGTGGATTTTATATTTTCTATGTTATATACGTATATATATATAAATGGCCTCTAAATGCCATTTGAAATTTACTTCTTTAATGATGATTTTTGTCAAACTTGTATATTTAAGTTCAGTAATTTCACTTAAATAACAATTAATAGGTAATTATCATTGCCATTTAAGTGAAATCACTGAACTTAAATGTACAAGCTTGCTAAAAATGATCATTCTAGAAGAAAATTTCAAATGGCACTTAGAGGCTCTTGCATCTGAACTCTTCATATATATATATATATATATATATATATATATTCGGTTTGCAAGGTTTAATATATAGAACAGAATGATTAAAAAATAAGTCTATTTTAAAAACAACCAACAGGAACGAACACACATGTACATTACTTTACTTAATAAATATAGTCTTAGTATTTTGAAACTCTCTACAAAGCTGCGCAGGATTTTTGTGGGGGATTTTATATTTTCATGAGTACGAAATGTAAAGATGTGGAGCAAATGCATAATACAGAATGCTACATACTGTGTATTAAAAATACAAAAGGGGATTTATGTAAACATAAATTTTAAATAGCAATTGAACTTTTTAGAAATCTATAGTTTTGTTTTGTTTTCTACTGTTTTATTTTATTTATTTATTTATTTATTTTTTCATATTTTAAATGTAACAACACCATCATCACAAAAAACTTTTTTGTGGTATTCCCAATTTGTGAATGTAATACTTGGTTACAATACTTACTGTAAAAGAAAAAAAAAAAAAAAGCTTAAAGGAATAGTTCACTTTTGAAGAAACTTTTGCTGATAATTTACTCACCCCCATGTCATCCAAGATATCCATGTCATTCTTTCTTCAGTCGAAAAAAAATTAAGGTTTTTGAAGAAAAACATTCCAGGACTTTTCTCCATAGAATGCACTTTACTAGGAACCAAACGGTTCAAGGTCCAAAACACAGTTTCAGTGCAAACTGCAAACTGTTCAAAAGGGCTTTAAACGATTCCAGACGATGAAAACTGGTCTTACCAAGTGAAACGATCGCTTATTTAAAAAAAATAATAATAATAACAATTACAAAGTTTTATAAGCTCAAATGGTCATATATGTAGTTGATTTTGATGTGATTTTGTCATAGGACCGTCTGTATTTCGTGATGGAGTATGTTAATGGTGGCGATCTTATGTACCACATCCAGCAAGTAGGCAAATTTAAGGAGCCACAGGCAGTGTAAGCAACTCTCTTATTGTATTTATACATGTGCATACCATATCTGAAATTCTTGGTTTGAGCAGATAAGTGTGTTTGTTAAGGCGAATTGAAGTAAACTATGTTGCTTGTTGTTGCAGGTTCTATGCTGCAGAGATTGCTGTTGGGCTTTTTTTCTTGCACAAGAAAGGAATCATATACAGGTGAACACATACAATGCACATTCAAATCCACATTCAGATATTTCAGTCAATAGTTTCAAAATGTAAGCTAATTGGCTGTAATCGGCAGATTGGCTGCAGTCATTTTTAAGCCAATAATTGTCATTTATTCGACAGGGGTAAAAAAAAGGCCTGAAGCTTTTATATGTTTGTCTGTCAAATGGTCAGTGAGGTCCTTAGCCTTAAAACCCTGATTTTGCTATTTGCTAGCAGTAAATATCGAATAAGGGTAGCAAAAATTTAACAGACAAAATGTATAATGTAATGTCAGTAAGGGACAGATCTTTTACAATTTACCTGTCTTCCCAAAATGCTGTGGAAAGATTCCAAATAATGTCATTTTGGGGAGATCGCAATTTTAATGAAAATGAAATGATGATTTAAATGTGTAAAATGTGGGTTAGATAATAATTAAAAAGTATATTTTTACAGCAATGAACTGAACAGTGTGTGATTTTAGTTGTTAGATACAGTATAAAGGTCATTTTTGTCTCTATGATTTATTAAAAAAGAAAAAAAAAAGAAAAAGGCCATCATACCGTATTTGTGAATTGTGCCAAATATTGCCTTGACTCAGTTCAAATAACATAAAAACAAATTTCTATTTAGCTCAAACCTTCAACCAGGATTTCACTTAATTCTGACTCTCTTTAGGTGCTAAACCTAGTTATTTGGTTTGTTTTTCTTTGAGCAATCAAATTGGCCTAGGGAAATAGAGCGAACACATGAACTGACGTCAGCCGGAATGAAAGAGACAGAGTCCTTCAGAAACCCCCACAGTAAAATTGCTTTTACATGAATTTAAAATGAACTAAATTTGAATTGTGCTCATGTGCTGGGGGAGATTTTTTTTTTTTTATAGACAGCAAGACAAACATCAGTGTTTTTTGTCTGTATCCCCTTTCTCCCATTTTCAGTAACACCCTCTCTATGTTAATGTACTGCCGTGTTATTTTTATCTCTTTCAGGGATCTGAAATTAGATAACGTCATGCTGGATGCAGAGGGTCATATTAAGATTGCAGACTTTGGTATGTGCAAGGAGAACATTGTGGAGGGTGTGTCCACCCGTACATTTTGTGGAACACCAGACTACATCGCTCCAGAGGTGAGTGCCAGGGCAGTCCTCCGGGCAGTACCAGTCCTGCCAGATTCACAGCTATTGCTGAATGTAAATGTGACTTGAATGTAAGTGTTGAGAGGACTTGAACCTATTGTGTTTTGAGCCCTTGAGCCCGTCTCTTTGGGTTGCTTAACAGTGGTTTGTTGATTGAAGCTGTATCTGAAGCTCTTTTTTATATGTAATAAAAAAAAACGACTACATTCCACTGATTTTATCCATAAATATTTAATTGAATTATAAAACGATGTTTTGGAAGAGCTAGTTAATCTAATCCTTTCAATTATTACTCAAGAATATATAAACAGCTGTAACGTCTCCCTTTTGACATTTTTTCTGACATTTGCTACCACCCATTTGATGAAGTTTTTCCATGGACTCGTTCCATGGTTCGTTATTTTTCACATATAACGAATGCTAAATGAATATGTTCAATCAGCAAATACAAGCGCCAACTAGGGTTGGTTATCGTTAAATCAATTCCAATTCCAGAATTAGATACTGGTAGTAAAATTACTTTTTTTTTTTTTTTTTTTTTCGCTTATTTATGGAATGCCAAAGCTGACTTAATTAAAAATAAATATATACATAAATAAATAAATGATGAAATGTAAACAAGCAAAAATACAAAAATAAATATATAAATAAATATACTAAGAAATGTAAAAAAGTACAAATAAATGAGTATTTATACTTTTATTTCCATTATTTATGTATAATTGTATTTTTTCACACTTTTATTTATTTATTTATACATTTATTCATTTATTTATTTCCACTTTTATTTATTTCCACATTCATTTATGTATTTATGTTTTTATGTCTACATTAATTTATTTTCACATTTATTTATTTCCACATTTAATTATTTCCACATTTATTTATTCCAACATTTCTTTCTCCGTATGTAACACAGACATAAGCAATCGACCTCAGAGTGGCAGTGCTGAAGCTTTGAGGCCACAGTGACACCTTGTGGTGTTTGACCAAACGAAACGCAAGAGCTGTGCAGGCAATATCACATTTTAAGTCATTTGTATCACCCTAAAGGTAGCCTTTATAGCCTTTAACTGTAGCCTATGTAGTGTAGGCTAAATAGGGTTAACTAACATAGCACACATGAACAGAAACTGTCTTCAACGGGTCTGATAGGAGGTACTTGGACAATGGACATGAAAGCGCGTGAAAGTATATCCACTATTAATAACATGCGGTGGATAGGGCTGATAGCTTGCGTTTGGCTTGGTTTTATTGTCGATGAGACTCGCACACCAGCGCAGAACGCGGAGAGAAACCAGCGCACATTTCACAAACTCCTACGCAAGCATATTGATCAGTTTGAAATGTGACTCAGCGGTTTACATTCGCGTTTCCTCATTTTGTAGGCATAACAGGTGACAATTCAAATGTTTAAAACGCAACCCATATAACATGGATGCTGCTCTTAGATAGCTACTGATTAATCACAAGTCATCAATTTTGACTTATTCTTAAATCAAACAAAAGGGGCTCATGTAAACGCCATGGAGCACAGAAGAATCATATGCCCATTCAAACAGCACCGGTCGTGCAATATTTCCCCCTATAATTGATTTTATGTCAAGTTCTTAATATTAATCGATAAACTACTCAGTTATTATAATAATAAGGCACTATGGCTGTTATCAGTAAAAAAAAAAACTGCGCCAAAACTGTGGAATGCGCTACCTTTTAATATTAGATTAGCTCCTTCCTTGCCTGTTTTTAAATCAAGATTAAAAACCTATCTTTTTGATTTAGCATATGACTAATGATGTAATATATTGTATGCTGTTTTTTTTTTTTTGTTTTTTTTCTCTCTGTTCATGTGTCTTTTGTATTTGATGTGAAGCACTCTGGACAACTGGTGTTGTAGTTAGTAGTGCTATACAAATAAACTTGACATTGACATTGACATTTTACGTTACGCCCAAACCACACCTATGAACAATGAAGCTATTTCAGACCACCCCTTTTAAACATTTTTTTTAGGGCACAAGAGTCATTTATCCCGCCGGTAAATTAGCAACAGCGGCCAAGACCCGCCCACAAAGTTACTTGTGCTTCGTGCTTGATTCTTGTGTTTCAGATCATTAAAATAGGGCCCTTCATCTGCTGTGACATTCTCAGACACACAGTCACAGTATTTTTTCTTTCTGACCCTCTGGTTTTTCTCGACCCCACATACTCAGACCATAGTGGCATGACATGACAGTGGGAGGCAGAATTGTCTCCTTAAGCAAATCTTTAAAAGTCTTTAATAGTCATGCCGTAAAGGCAGCCACAAGGAGTTTTTTTTTTTCTAATATCGGACTTCTCCACACATACAAAAGCAGACCCTCTATACTGTATCTCTATTCTATTAAACCAGTAGAATAATGTTCCCACCTAACCAGACTGTTTACACCAAGACGAAGTTTATAGAGAAAATTCAGTGCGATTAACATCAGTTAAGGCCTGTTCACACCAAGGACGATAACTATAGTGATAAAGATATAGTTTTAAAAATCGTTCTAAATTTTCACACCACAACTATAATGATATACAGAGGTTAAAGTGGGATTTGTCAGGTGGGGGAACTCTCAAATTTTGTGTAGGTGCAACAGAGAAAAATGACTCACCGTGGGACAACATATTGAGTATCGTGGTATAGCAATACTTTTGGGGTGTCGCTGTGACACCAAGTAGCCTGTCACTTATTTACTTGATATTTTAATGGTTTAATTTGGCCCATCTACACTGATTTAATGACAATACTATGTTAAAATTGCTTAACACTGGGACAAAAATTGGGGTTCGGGGCCACCCCCAAGAAAATTTTGATTTCTCTGACCAAATTATGTGCAATTTAAGACTTTTAAAGGCCAATAAAGAAGATAATAAATAGCTTTAAAACCATTTCAGTGGGCATTCGATTATTTTGTCAATAGCCTGCTCTCTTCTCATCTACATCTTTCTTTTTCTCAGTCTCCATATCCTGCCCTATTTCTTCCCCTCATAAACTCCTAAACCCCCTGAACTTTGACTGATAGTATTTTATTTTCGTCTGTGTCAGTGAAGTAAATAGGCTTAACTGATAATTATATGTTTTATGAATCATTATCTTAAACAAGTTAATGCATTTCAAGCATTTGTGCATTTCAAGCATTTGTAAAGCCTTGTGTATACACTCGACGCGTCCGCATGAGCGCGAGGCTCCGCGCGCACCTCTCCAAACGGACGAGGCGTTTATACTTTATATAGTTTATACTTTATACAGTTTATACTTTATATAGTTTATACTTTATGTGTTTATTTGCTCGCGTTCAGCGGGGAGGAAGGGAAGTTGGTCCATATCGGGAGAAGCAAGATTCATTGAGATTAATGAATCTATTTATTTATTTATTTATCTGAGGTGCCGGAACGCAGTTCCGGACCGTTCCGGCCCACTTTAACCCCTGTATATATATATATATATATATATATATATATATATACTGTATATTTAAGAGAGTTGGTAGAATCTTTTTTCCATTGTCCTATCTGTTCATCACACTTTTAGCCATGTCTCTGGAGATACTGTTGTTACAAACAGTATTTTTTTTTTTTTTTTTTTTTTTAAGCGACAGTAAATAGCTGAGCAAGAATCTGGACCTGGCTTTTTGATAAACATCAATAGCGAATATGAATTGAATGGCTGTTTGAAAACCTTTAAATGCATATGAATGTGGCTGCGAAAGTCTGTTTGGTAAACTCCTCTTATTATGAGAATTAAGTTAAAGCAATACGACTTTTTAAGTAATAAAACATTCACCTAAAGGATTATTAGGAACACCTGTTCAATTTCTCATTAATGCAATTATCTAATCAACCAATCACATGGCAGTTGCTTCAATGCTTTTAGGGGTGTGGTCCTGGTCAAGACAGTCTCCTGAACTCCAAACTAAATGTCAGAATGGGAAAGAAAAGTGATTTAAGCAATTTTGAGCATTGCATGGTTGGTGCCAGACGGCCGGTCTGAGTATTTCACAATCTGCTCAGTTACTGGGATTTTCACGCACAACCATTTATAGGTTTTACAAAGAATGGTGTGAAAAGGGAAAAACATCCAGTATGCGGCAGTTCTATGGGCGAAAAATGCCTTTTTGATGCTAGAATTCAGAGGAGAATGGGTCGACAGATTGAAACTGATAGAAAAACAACTTTGACTGAAATAACCACTCGTTACAACTGAGGTATGCAGTAAAGCATTTGTGAAGCCACAACACACGCAACCTTGATTTGGATGGGCTACAACAGCAGAACCGGGTACCACTCATCTCCATTATAAATAGGAAAAAGAGGCTACAATTTGCAAGAGCTCACCAAAATTAGACAGTTGAAGAATGGAAAAATGTTGCCTGGTCTGATGAGTCTCGATTTCTGTTGAGACATTCAGATGGTAGAGTCAGAATTTGGTGTAAACAGAATGAGAACATGGATCCATCATGTCTTGTTACCACTCTGCAGGCTGCTGGGGGTGGTGTTATGGTGTGGGAGATGTTTTCTTGGTACACCTTAGGCCCCTTAATGCCAATTGGGCATCGTTTAAATGCACAGCCAACCTGAGCATTGTTTCTGACCATGTCCATCCCTTTATGACCACCATGTACCCATCCTCTGATGGCTACTTCCAGCAGGATAATGCACCATGTCACAAAGCTTGAATCATTTCAAATTGGTTTCTTGAACATGACAATGAGTTCACTGTAGTAAAATGGACCCCACAGTCACCAGATCTCAACCCAATTGTGCATCTTTGGGATGTGGTGGAACGGGAGATGTGCATCCCACAAATCTCCATCAACTGCAAGATGCTATCCTATCAATATGATCCAACATTTCTAAAGAATGCTTAATGGCACGTAGAAGTAAGGCAGTTCTATAGGCAAAAGGGGGTCAAACACAGTATTAGTATGGTGTTCCTAATAATCCTTTAGGTGAGTGTATTTTACAATTGTGAAAAAATTATGAGAATAAAGTCATTAGCAATTCATTATCGGAAAATTTATTTATAGTTATTAGATTGATTTTTTTTTTTCTTACATGGCATGAAAACACTGTTGTATATGAAAAGGTGGATATGCACACAAAAATAAATGCACACCATCAGTTTAGTGCCATTTTGCCTGGCATAAACATAAATCATGGAGTTCTACTTTTGTTGCTGTAAAATTACAGAAAAACAATGTATGGGTGTCTTTGTGTGTATGTTAGTGACCGTTTGTCCTCCACCTTAGTTTTCATAGCATTACTCTCTTTCTCTCTCTCTCTCTCTCTCTCTCTCTCTCTCTCTCTCTCTCTCTCTCTCTCTCTCTCTCTCTCTCTCTCTCTTTCTGTCTCTTTCTCTGACCTACATATTATGCAGTGGTAATGCATGTTATCTGGGAACACGTTGCTGCTGATGTTAATTTGAGTGTGAAGTGTGTCAAAGGTAGAACAGCAGTAACACACGGCTAACCCTAATTTTGTAACGTGTGTGTGTCTTAGTGAGGACCTCCCATCGACTGTTATTATGTTCAAAATAAGCTAATTACAATATGACCAGTTTATCAAAAATATTATGGTAGCACTTTACAACAAGGTCTCATTTGTTAACATTAGTTAAAGGGCACCTATTATGCCCCTTTTCACAAGATGTAAAATAAGTCTCTGATGTTCCCAGAGTGTGTATGTGAATTTTTAGCTCAAAATACACAACATAATTTTTTACAGAATGTTTAAATTGTCACTTTTGGGGATCAGAAAAACATGCCGTTTTAGTGTGTGTTCCTTTAAATGCAAATGCCGGCACAGAGAGTGGAGCTTCACAAGCTCACGCTTACTCAATGGCAGGACAATCTCATCTCACGGAATGATAATGAAAACTGAAACTCTCAGTAACGGTGTTCATTTCGACCCATTATTGGACAAAAATGACCACAAAGCTACGGAATAATATGCATTATAGAGATAGAACAGATATAGTTTAGTTTAATTACGGTTATAACATATTTGTCATCTGCTTTTATCCACTATTGATACAAGCTGTAGTGGACCTTGTCCAAATGATGGCCAAAAAGTTTATTGTACATCACACAAAAGATGAAGTGTGAGTCCATAAAATCACCGTAAGAGCTGTATATACACTGTATAAGTGCACATTAAAGTCTTATCCATAAACTCTCTCTCTCCCTTTCTTTATTCCTTCTCATTCTCATTTTCATTTTTGCTGTGTATCGATCACTATCGATCCGGAGTCTGTAAGCTGGATCAGGAACAGTTGGTACAGATCCTTTCTCAAGTAATAACGAGAGTAAATGAATACTGTTACAGTATGTTCATTCGTACATCCAACAACAAAACACCTCAATTGCTTAGGAGACATTCTTGTCTACAGCTTCTCCGGCGTCAAAACAATGGCGGACTGTGTACAGCTCACTCAGGGCAGGTCTACGCTACACCTGCAGTGTCAGTCAACGGTCGTGGGCGGAGCTTGTGCAAAAGTATGTCACATTGGCCCGAATCTGAGAACAGCTTGTTCTGAGACAGTGCTTATGATTTATGGGGATTTTTTTTTTTTTTTTAAAGCACTGGGGGAATTTATATTGTTATAGGTAGGGTTGGGAATCGTGAGAAATTTTCCGGTTCCGGTTCCGATTCCGGTTCCGCCAAACGATTCCGGTTCCGGTTCCGGTTCCCATTCAATTAAAAATATTAGTAAGAGAAAAATCCACAATCCTTTTTGTGTTTATTTCTTATAGTACATGACAAATTAGTTTAACAGACTGGTAATGTAAACAAACTCAAAATATTATTAAGCAATCTTTGCAAAAAAAAAAAATAAATTATATATAAAGGAAATTAAAAAATTCTGCATTCTCTATAATAATTTAGACCTCTCCTTTATTGTATCTCCAACAGTGAAGAATACCCTCTCAGAAGGAATAGTATTAGTATATGCTTTAACACACATATGTGTGTAGAACAGATTATTTTTTTAAACGTTTTGAATGATTGATTCATAAAGACTTTACTTATTTCATTACTGGATAAATCGGCGCTCTAGCAGTTAATAAACAGAACTGCATGCGTCTTGCGGAAGAACATTGTTGCCGGAGCTACTTCTCTCTGTTTATGTCCATGACGAGTCACGCAGGCATTGGGCTACTCCGCAGCAGCTGCGATCCGCCGGCCAGTCTAAAGAAGTCCGAGTATTAACGCTTATTACAGGCTTTACGTAGTGATTCAAGATAAGACAAAAACACGGTTTGAAAAAAAAACATTATGATGCACTCGCTCATTGTATATATTTTGTAAATTCTGAACACAAAAAATATACGGACTGCATCTGTTTTGATCACTACCGTCAATGTTTACTCAAACTATAATCTCACTAATTCTGTAACGGAAATCATTTGAATATGTGAAACAAATAAATATTGAGACTGTGTGATTGTAAAGCAGTTTCATATCGACAACTGCTCTCTCTCTCTCAGCGCAAACAGATTTGAATGTAGGCTAGAGAGTGACTCGGCGGTCGGCGCGCGCAGCGTGCGTGTGTCTGTGTGTGACAAATGCAGCGCGTGTGAAAGCAAATCGCAACTTCAGTGGTGAAGTTTTTGTCATTTAGGAATAAGACGGCGTCTTCTACTCCCAGCACTTCGCCCACATGATGATATCGCATCGGCATCAGAACCGTTTTCGGAACCGAAACTTAGGAATTTTGCACGGTTCCGGTATTTTTTCAAAAACACAACCGGTTCTGGAAAAGAACCGGTTCTCGGTTCCCAACCCTAGTTATAGGGAGGTTGTGTACACACACTAGCTGTGTCCCAATGTGAAGGCTGCGTCCTTCGAAGGACGCTTCCTTCGAAGGACCCAGCCTAACCAGCCTTCGGAGGACTTACCGAGTGTAGCCTTCGTGGGATTCCTAATTGCGCAACCAGGTGTTCCCTATTACCGCACCTGGCGCGACGCCAAGCAACAGTGCGAGAGTAGGCTACAGCTACCACCCTGATCATTCATTTAATAAAATTGAGTAAAAAGCTATGGAGACAGAATTGGCTATTGTCATTTTTGTTTTGTTTTAGGCTATAGGCTATTTTTAATGGATATTTTATGTTTTATATTTTCATGTCTTCATGTCGATTTTGTAGGGTAGCCTATTCGTTTTATTGTCTACAGAAATGGACCATGATGAATGTATTTATACAGGCTGTCAATCCTATTTGAATATTTTAAAGCAGATGGATATAAAAGGTCCAGTGCAAACGTCCTTACTCCCGCTCGTCGTCGACAGCTGTCAGTCACAGTTGCTAGGCGACAAGAACAACAATCCTCCGCAGGCTAGACTGGTCTGAGCGCTTCAGGTGCGCACTTTGATATGGGACGCAGTTGTAGTTAGCAACAATTTGTTAATATTGTGACAATGGACCAACATTTTGTTACTTTAATTTTTTAAATAACCAGTGGGAGAATGTAAGGAACTTATACTGCGTTCGTATTCATGTACAAATATGAAGTAGGCCTAGCCTACTTTTTCCCTCACAGGACAGCAACATTTTACTTTAAACTACACAAAAGTATATCGTTTAAATGTATCAACCTTGCAAACACTCAGAGACCCTTACAAAAATAATCAAATATCTGGAGCCATGAATTCTCTTTTATGTACACATTTAAAGTTGCATCAAATATATTAAAATAATGAATAGGCCTAATAAAGAAATAATGTAGCTACAATGTAGGCTATAATGTCGTTTGCGCGTTTCCACATAACAAATGAAGCACGCAATGGTAAATGAGATATATAAGAAAAAAAAGGACTGCGAAGGATGCAGCCTATTCGTCCTTCGAAGGACGCACCATGTAGTCTTCGTGGGATTTCCTAATTGCGCAACCAGGTGTTCCCGATTACCGCTCCTGGCGCCAAGTAACAGTGCGAGAGTACTGCTGCCACCCTGATCATTCATTTAATAAAATTGAGTAAACAGCTATGGGGACAGAATTGGCTATATTGTCTTTTATATATATATATATTAATGGAGGTCATGGGAGCAGGGCCCTGCTCTCATGTCCTACAGTAAAATATAAATATACAGGTTTTCAACCCTATTTGAATATTTAAAACCAGTTAAATATAATTAGTCCAGTGCAAGGTAATGTTACTCCGCTCGTCATCCAGCAGTTGGCGACAAGAAAGAACCGTGGACCGGTCCGAGAGCTTCAGATGCACACTTATGGGGGGACGCAGCTGTAGTTAACAACAATTTGTTAATATTGTCACAATATACCAACATTTTGTTCCTTTAATTTTCAAAATAACTAGTGGGGGAATGAACTTCACAGCCTACTTCATAGGCTATTCACTTAAATGTGAAGTAGCCTACTTTTTCCCCTCACGGACAGCAACACTACGCATTGTTTTACATTAAATACACTAAAGTAGGCAGTCCTATAGTTTAAATGTATCAACCTTGCAAACACTCAGATGCCATTACAAAAATAAACAACGTCCAGAGCCATGAATTATTTTATTTAACACATTTAAAGTTGCATAAAATAATAAATTATGAATAATAATGTACATAAATGTTTTTTTTGTTTTTTTTTTTTTTTTTTTCGTTTTCGTGTTTCCACAAGACAAATAAAGCCACACAATGGTCATGAATGAGTTGATGAAAAAGAAGAAGAAAAAACTTTTGGCTGTTAACACTGGTTTCTCTGGCTATTTGATTAATGAAAACAATAGGCTACTTTTACGTTTAAATGTGAATTTGCCGTCCACCACCGAACTCTCGGCCGCTTAAAAAAAAAAAAAAAAATGCTGTCGTCACCAGCGCAATGACTTATGGGGTAGGATAGGATCGGGTAGGATCCATTTATGTATCCTCTTTTTCTCGGCGAAATAAAGGGTGCATTTGGCCGTCACATTTGAATCAGGGTAGCCTTCGGCGTGCCGCGATGACGCAACCAGCCTTCGAATACGGCCTTCGGTCGATGCGTAACTGAATTGGGACAGCCTTCATCGTGCTGCGGTGATGCAATCGGCCTTCAAATGCGCCCTTTGGTCTTATGTCAATGGAGCAGTTTTTCTTTTGTTATTTAAAGGGCGCATATGCTGCTTTAGGTGGGTGAACAACCCGTGCACACTTTTCTTATTACAAACACAGGGCGGCAGCAGCAGCACACAAACATGCCAAATATTAAAAATAAAATAATTAAAGTAAAAGATTATTAATGTGTACATAAAGATATGGTGGAATCTGGCTTGTTCCGTAGATGGTCTGCTTGCACGTGTTAACTTCGCAAATGAGCAGATTCGTTTCTTTTCTGGAGAAGCATTCAGTCTTTCCGCTTGCAAATTCCGCCATGTAAATAGCGAATCCGCCATGGCACGAGCACAACTGGCTTTTCAAGGGAATGGGACCTGAGACTCTTGATTGGTTTATTTCACATTACACCCAAAACACACCCATTACTCAATAAGAGAATAGGGACAACCCTTTTAGACCATACATCGGGCATGGTGACATTTTACTAGCAAATAGTAAATAAACTAGTAAAAATGGATTCTGACATGCCTTAAGTGCACTTGCGCCGTGTGCTTTAGACCATGCTCCTAGATCGTTAAAATAGGGCCCAAAGTGTTAAAACAAAGAAATTACAACGAAATTATTTCTATCTATTACAGTATTCATGAGTTTCAAGCTTCATGTGATTGGTAATATTGAGCTGAGATACGATATTAGTTTTAGTATACGATATTAGTATTAGTTCGATATTATTTATTTTTTTACATCTCAGTTAGCCCTTGTTATGAAATGTACTCTATGGTTTTGATTTAGGTTCTCTTTGGTTCTGTATTTTGAAACATAAGATTCAACATCTAAAGCCACAAACAAAACCTTGAGCCATTTAGAACTGTCACATTGTATTAGTCTGATGTCACACATACAAACACACATGCACTGAAAGTGCTATGAACTACATCAGCCAAGAAAGCTGACTGCCAGATAAGCTGAGATGTTAGAAAAGGTGTCTGTTTTTATTATTGATAATTTACTTACACACATGCTCTCACATACCTGCACCCACCCAAGTTCAATTACAATTTTGTATAGTTTTATTAAATATAAGAACATTTTAGCTTTTGTTTTGTATCCGGGTCCCAAAGAATTGTGCCCCTATTTCTTTTCCTCTTATATCAAGAATACGTGTCGTGTTTTGAAACATTATGGTTGATATGCCAAGGCTTTATAATTTAACAAATATAAATTAAAATCTTTCTTCAAGAATGTCTTATCTTAAAGTTTTGCTGATCTGTTGAATTATTTTTGTTTTGGGAGTGTTTAAATATTTTGACTGGATTACAGGGCAAATAATACAATTTATTTTTAGCGGAGATGTACTTCCAGATTCTGGGTAGCGGACGATGGGAAAAGTGATGTTCTGAAACAGTAGTGTGATATTTTAACCTGGCAAGCCAGACCCAAAACCAAGATGTTGTGTCTGGGAACTCACCATTGGAAGAGCTCAATCCGAGGGGCAGGATAAACGGCTGTCTTTCAAATTCCCTCTGCACGCAATAGGATAGCGGCTCCAACCAACCAGGGGTGTGTTTCCCGTACAACGACGTAGTTCACTGCTTCACTACCATAGTACGATGGATCGTTGGAAAAATCAACTAGCTAGTCACGAAACCCACTGTCGCAAAGTATCGTTCAACCACGTTGGTTTCGCACATGGTGGAGTAATAACTGCTTTTAATGAAACTGTTTGAGATCCAATTAACGCTAGATTTGTTTTATATAAATTACAGACATGTCATCTGAGGACTACTTCTAATTGTTCTCAGTTGTTTTGTTTTATTACCAGACTCAATATTTGGCTCGTTCTTACATAGTGGAGCGCGTTCGCACATGCGCACTTTTCAAACACATTACTTCAAATCTCTTGACAAACTAAAAGATGTAAATTCCATTTGTAAGTATTCTAAATAAAAGACACCGGTTGTACTGAATGTCAGCTTGCTCATTATGCTCAAGATAATGATTTATTACCTCCAAATGTGTTGCAATATAGAAACGATGCTTCTAACCATAGGTCGAGAGCTGTCGTTCAAACCACACAACTTTGCAATGCTGTTTGTGAATGTTCGTTGGAACGATGGTTTCGGGAAACACCGAATCGTTGAACTATGCTGATAACGACGGAACTTGCGACCATAGTTGGCTAACGATGCTTTCGGGAAACGCACCCCAGAGCGTTTTCCCACCAGCGGAGCTAATTGATAAATTCAACTTTTTCCGTATCTGGTTGGCAAAACTACTAACACATCTTCCTTTTTTAAGAATAACTTAAGTGCTGTTCTTTTCTCAAAGAAAAGCTTAACTCCTAGTCCTCCAGAGTTGCAGGCAAAGCTGATTCGAAAGACCTCTGTTCACCAGCAGCAGCAGCCTTTCTTTGTTTTCAAGTAGCAGAGAACCGTCACAACTCTGTCGTCATTATGTTAAGCCCGCCCGCCGACTCTATTTACGATGTGATTGGCCTGAATAGAGTTTGTTTTGTTCCAGCTCGAAAGCCAATGGAGAGTTACTAGACCACCCTGGTTACAAAATAAAATTTGCTGCCACTAGGGTGCATCTAGATTTCTAGGCTAGTGATATTTTACATTAACACAATTTGCTGATCTTTAATTAATATTAATCTGTAGGCTTTTTTTTCTCTGTTTTCAGATAATAGCGTATCAACCATATGGCCGTTCTGTGGACTGGTGGGCTTATGGAGTCCTGCTGTATGAGATGCTGGCGGGACAAGTGAGTTCACAAGTGTATAACCATCAAATCCTACATCAACAACTGTTACTAATAATTGTCTTATAATATTTTTGTTAAATGCTCTGTTGCAGTATACTCTATGGAAGTGTAGATAGTGTTCAGATACAACCAGAATGTTTGGATAGTTTTAAATAGCATGACTGGAATAATTTAAATGTGCTACAACTCTGTTTTAAGGCATATATAATATTGACACCACTACTGGAATCAGAAAATCAATTTCGTAAAGTCAAAGATAACTCATCATACAGTAATACAGTATATATCTAAGGTTCTTTATTTTATTGTTCTCTATTATTAGTGCAGGTATCCAATATAAAGTTTCCTATCTGTGAGTCACTTTGACGTGGTGCCAAATGCTGACACTTGGGGTCGCACTTGGGAGCCCCTAAACACCGCTGATATTTCAGAAAAGGCCAATGAAAATTGGCGTGTGAAATTCGCATGCACCACTACCCCATACAGGTTTTAAAGGAGCTGGCATGCATCACTCATTCAGATTTGTTCATTGGAGCTGAGTGAATGTCACTATAGATGCTGGGTAGGTTACGATGTTGCGAATGAACTTCAGCTTCAGCAGAATCAGCTCTGGCTAAACACCCGTGTGACTCACCGGGCATGGGCCACAGGTAGAGTGACCACCCGTCCCGAGTAGCGCGTGCGCGCACAGTGTTTGAAGCCCAATTCATGCGTCCTGCAAATTGAGACCGTGTCACGCATAATCAATGCTTGCTCAAAAAAAAAAAAAAAAAAAGTCGGTCACTCTATATCCTCGAGACCCAGGCAGCCAAACGTTGTGCCTGAACACATTCACGTTCATGAACTTGTTCATATTTTGGGTGAACTGAACGTATTGTTTAACTGCCTGTCCTGATGAACGTGTGAACTCGTTCATTATGGTGTCTGTGAACGCACGCTCTCTCAGTTTAACTTCGTTCAATGGGGTGCCAGATTTCTATACAGCCTTCCAGGCGACAACCCGGCTAAAACTCACCCTAAACAGGGCTCAATATGTAGCGGAAAAAAAACACCCAATCTGGCAACACAAGCCACCAGTGTTGCACCGCGGCCGCCGTCGACAAAGGCGTCGTATGATAATTTAAACGAATTTTTTTAACGAGGTCGGTGAAGATGGGAAAAATCTTACATTTCTGTGCAAACTTTGAACTGAACTAGTTCATTTTAAAATGTAAAAATTTAAAATTTAAAAATGTAGATTTTACTGGTTTTCTAAGGCCAAATTAGAACATGGATAGCCTATTTATGATATTTTTCCCACAGTGCTTTAGGCTATTGGTGAGTTATTATAAATGCGTCTGAAAAAATAACGAGCTAAAAACATAATCTCCGGATGCACCTTTAGAGAGAACTGCACCTTTCATACGGATTACATAATCAGAAGGTATTAGTTTACCATTCAAAATTTGTTCTTTTTAAAGTGGACATTTAAAGCTTTAGTCTATAAGGCTAATGTTTCAGTTCTCGCGCTTCAGTTCACGAAGATCATAAAGCGTGCCGGATTATTTTATGTTATTTTACAAAAGAACAACGTTTTCATGTTATTGTGACATGTAACGCACATAGCCAATATGATCACATAAGCCTAGCAAGAGTATTTTAATGAAAACGACTAGATAAGCCCAAGCAACACAGATAGCATTAGCAACAAACATGTTGCCAATTCCCTGGTATCTTTTAGCAATGAGCATTAAAAAAGAACTTAGCTTAGCTTTGTGAAGATTTTCAGGGATGAATGGCGAGTGAATCAGACTGAGCAATGCAGACTGAGGTCACTTCCAAATCAGGCAGCTTATGATCATTGTGGCGAATCTTGAATAAATCTGAGATGAAATCCTTGTGGGGAACGCATTCCTCTTGCTAAATTCCGTTTGCACGATTCCTTGTGAATTGAGGCTGCTTGCCTGCCGAATTTCTAAGTGACCTTCTAGAACTGATGGTAAGCTTAATTTTTGTGAAACACTTCAACACCAACGTTGCTCACGAATCGAGAAGAAATACAAATTGTCAGTAATGTATCGATGATGATATCATGGTGCTTTAGTACTGTATATATCATGGTACGCTTTCTTACATATATTCATATGTCATGCATTTAAATGGTACTATACGATCCTTCAAATAATACTATGGTATTACCGCCTTGTTCAAACATAATGATCTTATCTTGTTTTGCCCATTGTATATGACGCCAATATACTTTTTTTTTTAAGGGTAAGATTAAGGTAAATTCTATAATGCCACATTTGAAGAGTGCAATAATTTAAGAACCCATATTTAATATTAAAATATATATTTGATATTCATTTTAATTTGATGTTGATTGTTCTTTTTTTCCCCTTCCAAGCCTCCATTTGATGGTGAGGATGAAGATGAACTTTTCCAGTCCATTATGGAGCACAACGTCTCTTACCCTAAAGCCATGTCCAAAGAAGCAGTTTCCATCTGCAAAGGGGTGAGTTCTGTCACATAAAGAAAAAAATGTTCCAGGTTCTACAGCCCAACTGAACTTCAGCATGACTACTCTTCCTGACTCTCTCTCTCTCTCTCTCTCTCTCTCTCTCTCTCTCTCTCTCTCTCTCTCTCTCTCTCTCTCTCTCTCTCTCTCTCTCTCTCTCTCTCTCTCTCTCTCTAATAAGTTTCTATAGATTTATTATTTAATGTAAATAAATGCATTCAAGGTCAAAAGGATGTAATCAAAAAGTCAAAATCCATGTCACTATCTTGCATCTTTGTCTAAGTCTCTGATGTCTGCGTATGTGAATTTTAAGCTCAAAATACCCCACAGATAATTTTTTATAGCATGTTAAAATTGCCACTTTTTAGGGTTAAGCAAAAACTCGCTGTGTCCCTTTAAAGGCAAATTAGCTGCTGCTCCCAGACCCCTTTCAAGAAAAAGGCGGAGCTTCAAGCATGCACTAACAAAGGCACTCACTCTCTGGTAAGCTAGCAACGTAGGGAGTGACACGCTAACAGGCAATCATGTACCGGTGTCAGTTTGGTTGCACCATTTCGTTGTCTCGTGCTGCTGGATTCCTCTTCAGTAACCGGCGATTGAGAAGCAGAAAATGAGTGCCCTTCATCTGCATGCCATTCAGGCTAGAATTGCGAAACATTATTGGATAATTCGCTCTATTCGCGTTTGATGTGAACACAGCATAATGAACAGCCTGCGATGTCAAGATTGCAATGCTGGAGTGTGTGTGTGTGTGTGTGTGTGTGTGTATTTTATATGGTATTATTTTATACATTTATAAAAATGCCTTCTATATTTCTGTTTTGCTTTTCACTCCACTGCTTTTCACGAAATCGTACCGAACTGTGACTTCTGTGTACAGTTACTCCCCTAGTATTGTCGTCATACAATGAATTATGTTAAGCTATGGTAAAAGTGGTACTGCCAGACCTGGAGATCAACTGAATGGTTTCCTAAATAGTAAAAAAAAAGAAATGTTTTACCTGAGGGGAGGTGAAAAATGAGCTTAATTTCCCCAAATGGTGGAATATCTGTAACGTTAGCTAGGCTTATCGTTAGCCGGGTGCTCTGCCCTGACTTCTTATGATACAGTGTATGTGTAAGATACAAACTTCAGGGTTGGCACACAAATATTTTTGATAAGTATGCTGATTTTTGTTAAGTCACGCTCAGAAATGTGTCATTTGCATATTAAAATCACAAAAAAATCAAGCACGTACGACCACAACCCCCCACCACCCAAGTCCCGCCACACTGCACCACTGTCACCTTTTTTACTCTGAGGAGTTTGCAGGTCTGATTGTGAATTTAGACTTATGTTTACATTTTAATTTTTTGAGTTTTCCATGGTTGTGTTGACATTTCTTTCTTGGGATTATAATCAGAGGAAAGTTAAGTTTAAAATAAAAATGTTTAAATGTAATATATATATTTTTTCCTGGTCCTTATTTTAAATGGGTCATAAAAAAATCAATGATTATTGATATCGACCGATATGAAACACTTATATCGTGATAAAGTTTTCAGCCATATCGCCCAGCCCTATGCTAAGCACTTGCAAATTATAACTATCAGACCGGCCCTCGCAGCCTCGAAACACTACAGGCCCACCGGGAAAAGTCACGACTCTCTGGATTTCCACTCCGCTACTGACCGGCGGCCACAGTATCACTTGTGCTCGCACATGCAGCCGTCTCACTGTAGTGTTTGCCTCATGACAGCTGCAGCTTCGTTGCTGCGTGCGTGAGGAGAAAAAACACAGACATCCATACAGGGAGAGACTGGAAGCGTGCTTTGCACACATCAACATAAAATATATTTCTTACAAATCTGGAACGCGGTCATTCATAAAAGTATCGATACTAGTAAATTTAGTTATCATGAGGTTTTTCATTTCTGAGTATCACAATACTTTTGAAGTATCGGTGCACCGTGCAACACTACTACAAGACTGTTGTAGCGGACCCAGTCCGGATGATGGCCAAAACTTTACTAATCAGTTTTATGAAATGTATTATGTAATGTAATGTAATGTATTTATATCACACAAAAGATGAAGAGTCCGTTTTCACTCCAGAAAATCACTTTGAGAGCTGAATAAATCACAGTACACGAAGTGTGCATTAAAGTCTTATCCATAAACTCTCTCTCTCTCTCTGTGAAATATAATGAAGTGTTCGGTTTTAAGATGTTTTAATAAAGTGTGTTAAAAGTCAAAAAAAGTCTCTCTCTCTCTCTCTCTCTCTCTCTCTCTCTCTCTCTCTCTCTCTCTCTCTCTCTCTCTTTCTCTCTCTCTCTCTCTCTCTCTCTCTCTCTCTCTCTCTCTCTCTCTCTTGTATGACACTTTAACTTGCACAGCGAATTACACAAAACCACTCGTTACAACTAATAGTAAACAAATATATACAGACTTTATGCTGGAGACTGTAAGCTGGATCACGAACAGTTGGTACTAATCCATCCTTGCGTAACATCTTTTTAGCAAAGCCTGTGTTTCGTATTGTCCCATTGTCCCTTTATTGTCTCGTTCGCAAACCAGTCTGGAGTGAAATGATTTGTGCAGGCATAAACGAATTTAGGTATAATTTGTGGTGCGTTACCTTCAAAACTAAAATTAATCCACTGCGTCCTCAGTGGCTTGGATAATGGGTGAAAATGCAGACTCTTATATTCACTCTAACATTCAACAACAAAACACCGGGATTGCTTGCGAGACATTGTCACTACAGCTGCTCGAGCACAGAGAAAATGGCAGATTCTAACTCGCTGAAGGCGGAAACGATAATAATGCAGGACTGTCAGTCAGTGGCCAACACATTTATGTCCAAACACAATATAAAAGTGGATTTTGCATAATAGATGCTCTTTAAGAGTTACATACTTTGCGTCCCCAGAATGATGGATATATTTGGCTGAGGCCAGAAAGCACAGGCTTATAAGCTCATTTCATACCTGACAAGAGCTATATATCAAACAAATATGGAGGATATATCTCTGAGGAAGATACCAGAAATTCAAAAAATCAGGTCATTAGGTTCCTATGAATCATGAAGATCAGAAGATTATTTTGACAGAAATATAACATTTGATTTCAGAATATCTTAAATTACATTGAGTGTAAATCCCTGAAATGTATAGAATAGGAAATTGTATTGTATTGTTTTGTCATCACATCTTTTAATCACTTATTATTAATTGCTTCTGCTTAAAGCCCATCATAAATTCACTGCAGGAACTGATCCAATTTAGATAAAAAAAAACACATGAACCCCTGGTTTCATTTTTAATAATGTCTTATCAGGTTTCAGGGTTCATTTGTCATGAATGCAGTCTGTTGTTATTGGATGCAACTATCTGACTAAAAACTAAAACTTGAACTATTTGACCTTGTCAGAAGCTATATTCACAAAAGATTTTTAAGCTAAAGTAGCTCTTAACTTGCCGATTTAGGAGAATTCTTAAAAATAATTGGCATGTCAGTCCTAATTTTAGGACCAATTTACAAAACACACACAACAGAATATAACTATATTGTGCATGTTACAGAAAACATAACAGCAAACATTATTAATAATACTTACAGTGATTCGGAGGAGGACGAACCTGATCCATATACACTGGATGCTGAGCCCTCCTCGGGAACAACCGGCTTGCGAATCCACATTTGAATTCATTTATGTTTTTGAATGATTCGTCGTTAAAATGATGAGAACACAAGGTTCGGGCTATACTGTTGTAGTATCGTTGCAAATATGAACTCTAACCACTGATTCTTCAAGTGCTCGTCCCTGGACAATGAAAACAAGTGGCTGAACTATTTTTGCAATGTAAAACACAGCGTCTTCTCGACATGATCCTATTCAGCTGAAGTATTGTGTTCTAGACTTCAAGTTTACACTCCCGTCTGCGCACGCAGTTGTTGGGAGCGGCCAATGAGCTAATGTTTCGTATCTACGTCACTACGAAACAGCTAATGACTCGTTTCAAAAACAATTCATTTCATAGACTCAGAGTCGACTCACTTTTGAAAGACAATAACTTTATATATGGTGCAATTTCAGATATAAATCTTTGCAGGATGTTTTCATTCCCTTAGACCTACACTCTAAAAAATGCTGGGTTGTTTTAACCCAATTTTGGGTCAAATATGGACAAACCCGAAATGTTGGGTTAAAAATGTAATGTAAAAATTTAACCCAATGGCTGGGTTAGTCCATATTTGACCCAAAGTTGGGTTAAAACAACCCAGCATTTTTTAGAGTGTATAGTCCACTCTACATGAACAGTCATTTTCATAAATCCATGATAGGTGCTCTTTAATCTGTCATGTGGTTGGTTGACAGCCAATGTCAAAACCAACCACGGGACAGATTAATGTAATGTTAAAGGTTCTCAAAGCGATCCTGGGTGTTGACGTTTGAATATTTTCAAACAAATCGGAGCTAGACCCTCCCTCCTCCGCATCTCATCTCCTCCCCCTCCCTTCCGTGCTTCCTGAAATAATTGTGAACGTGCATAGTTCTAGCTAATTATATCCTTGTGTGGGTTTGGCGAACATAAGCGTCAATTTAGAAGAAAAAAAAACTATTTAATGTTACCCACCTGTCCAGCAAAAACAGAGCAACCTGAATGTCGGACTGGAAGCCCTTCTGCCGCCGGAGTTCTCGCCATCGTTCAAAAGCTTTGCTACCGATGTAAATTCGGAACTTCGCACGTTCTTTATCCGACTCCTTCTTCTTTTTAATTTGTTCTTCAGAACGACGTCTCTTTGGTCGTGTGTCGGTCATTTTTCAAACTTCCCTCTGATGCTTCGCTGCTCTCCTTCACACACACACCCTTCATGTGCACGCGCACTAACCCCCCAGACCCACCCTCAAATACTTCTTGCCAGTGATTGGCTGGAACACTGTTTGTTAGGTTTCGTGGTCCGGGTAAGACATGATTGTTTTTGTTGCCGTTTGTGGAGCCTGTGGTGTCTACAGAGACCGCGTTTTTTTACAGTGTGTTTAGGGGACAGGCAGCTAGCCGATAGTGAGGAGACGTTTGATGTATGTGACAAAAAATGTTTTGGCCCAGCATCGCTTAATAGAACCTTTAAGTTTGATAATTAATCACCTATGTCAAGTTTATGACATATTTATGACAATTTATGTTGTCTTGGTAATGTCTAGTTGGCCTTTACAAAGACACTGATTATGGGTTATGATGTATTGGTTTATGTCAAGGTGTCATTACCTAGACATCTCAAACAATGTCATATTTCCATAAAAAAAATGTCATAATTGAGCGAATGACACTTAATGACAGTTGTCATAAACATGCATGAAACCTCCTTCATATTCATGAAAAATGTCATGATTATGAAGGTGTCATGTCAGTCTTATGCACACCCCTTCAAGTAAAGTGTTACCTGAATATCCTGTTAGGTAGAGAAAGAGTTGATGATCTGCGATGAACACAACTGATGATCTGCGTCATCACACACTCACTTTTATAATCTGTTTTCATATAAGCTGTGCAACATACTAATGGATACATAGTGGCTGTCAAAAGCTGACCTAGAAGTGCCCATGACTGGGTAGTGATTTATGAACTTACCTGAAATGTATTTTGCTGGCAAATTTAAGTCATTTATAATAAAAATAATAATACTGTAATAATAAATCATGAAAACTTTTATTTTTGTTAGCAAGCTGTTAAAATTTTTGCCTTTTAGAGCCAAATAACTACTGGACTTGCCAAAGTATGTGACGTCCATTGCATCGGTCCAGTATTGAGGAAAGTTACTTTTATAAGTAATGCATTACAATATTATGCACTGTCACACTCTCACACCACAGACTCTTGTTTTCAGACAGTACCGTTTTTCCTTAATTAGTTTGTTGGCATGGACTCTCTTTAGTTTCAGCTGTGCACTAATCAATCATCTCATTATCCTGTCAGTTCAGTTATGTTTGTGTGTCTGTTTGTGTTTAACCTGTGTGGATTATTAAAGACTGCCTGTTTATTCTCATCTCCGTACGTTTACACAACCTGATCGTTATAGTTACTACCAAAACAAAAAAAGTAACTAAGTAGTACTGCAATACTTACTGTAGTTACTTTTTATGGAAAGTAATGGGTTGCGTTTCTTTTGCATTATTATTATTATTTATTTATTTATTTTTTCAATTGGGCTGGGCTTCCTTTTTAGTTTTTTTTTTTATATATCAACAAAAATGTTATTTTTGGCTAATGTAAGGTCCTTTCACACCATAAGTTCATCTGTGCTGCCATTCTGCATTGCAAAAGAATAGAATAGAGGAGAAAAAAGTTCAACAATCTTACTTCAGCAAAAACAAAACAAAAAACACATCACATTTGTATCGTAAGTCCTTTTTGCTTATTAGAATAGTTGAACTGGTAAACTGAATCTAATGGTACCCAACTACCCAATCTCTCCAACATTATTTGGTGTTAAATATTGTGTACATATGCATCTAAATGGGCCAGAGGTCCAAAAATATTCCAGTACAATAATTTGAAATGCTATTATGAACTGATACTGGCTTATTTTCTCAAAGCTGGTCAAAGTTGATCTTTGAATTTAAGTGTAATTTATTGACAATAAAGCTCAGCTTTTCTGCATATTTACATACATGCAATTTACATGTATTATTTAAATTCTATTTAACAAGGACAAAGGACAGTTAATGGGCTAATAAAACTACCAAGATTACTTAACCATTAACCAATTGCTGGAATACAAGATGTTAAATAAACACGTTTGACTCATCTTTAGTTATTATATAGTTATTTATTCATAGTTATTTATTTATTTGTTGTTTGATCATTTTTATAATTATGTCGCTTTGAGGTCAGTAATGATTATATTTTGTTTTGTCTTGTGTTGCAGCTGATGTCAAAACACCCTTCAAAGCGCCTAGGCTGCAGCCAAGAGGGGGAGAGAGATATTAGGGAACATGCTTTCTTCCGTCGGATTGACTGGGAACGCCTGGAAAACAGAGAAGTGCAGCCTCCATTTAAACCTAAAGTGGTAAGACAATCTATGCAGGTCTATACTTTTTTGAGTTATGTATTTATTAATGCTATTCTGATTGATATGCTGAAAAAAAATTAAGAAAGCTCTTACTGAGAGGGTCTATCACAACGTGGTCAGTCTACTCCTATAAGCCCCATTGTGCCCGGCCCGAGTATGGTTGTCAGACATAGTATTGCTCCTGTTCTCTCCTCCATGGGAGATAAGGAGGAACCTGCTTTTACAGGCAGAGGGCTCAATATTCCACCCTCATCCAGAGCTGTTGAAACTGTGGGTGTGAGTCCTGAGCGGGCACAGTACCTAGAAGCTCCATTGCTCCAGAGTTCCATCCATAGGGAAATTGTATGGCTTAAAGTGGATTATTTTCACCGCTTGCTGTAGAGAGTATGGTGTGTGCCCAGTTAACTGCCCGGTGGCTTCAGTGCTGGAGTTGCTCCAGGTCCGCTTCTCTGCTGGTCTTACCCCGTCTACACTCAAGGTGTACGTGGCTTTCCACACTCCTCTGGATGATGGGCAGTTGGGAAAACATCAGCTGGTCGTACAATTTCCTCCATGAGGCTAGGAGGAATGAGACCTCCGACTCGAACCAGAGTCTCCACATGGTATCTGCCAGTGGTTCTCGAAGGGGTTTCAAGATTCGGCTGAGGCAAAGAATCGTTCACTCAAGGTAGCTTTTCTCTTAGCCATCACTTTTCTTAAAAGTGTAAAAGATCTTTAGGCCCTCTTTATATCTCCTGGAGTGCCTGGAGTTTGCTCCTGGAAGGATTAATGCTGTCTTGCATCCCATGCCTGGCTATGTGCCGAAGGTGCCTTCTATCACGGCACTGCCAGCGGTCCTGCAGGCTTTTCTTCCTACACCTCACAAGACCATGGAACTCTTTCCTGCCATAGCTCTCAATATTTATGTTTACAGGTCTTCTCAAGAAAGTCAGACCAGTTGGTGTGTTTAGGGTCACCCAAGAATGGGCCTAAACCATCAGCAACTGGATAGTTCAGGCTATTTCTTTGGCCTATCAGGTGCACAATCTGCCTTGACCTTTGGCTGTGAGGGCTCACTCAACCAGAGGCATGGCGTCCTCTAGAGCCCTCCTCGTTGGGCCCTCTGTCCAGGAAGTTTGTGATGCTGCTGAATGGACCACCCCTCATACATTTACAAGGTTTTATAGTCTGGACATCCCTTCTGCACGGGTGTTCTCGCCCTAAGTTTTGCCTGTGACAGCTTCACACTAGAACTGGTGGGGTTCATTGTTGCATAGTGGGTATTCGTTCCCCAAAGTGTTGTTACCGACCCAGTGCAAGTTCCCTCGAAGGGGAATGAGGGAACAAGACACTGTGCCACGTCTCCCCCTGCCTGGGAGTGACTTGCTTCTTCGCAGAAGCTAACTCTGTTGTGTGCTGGCGTCCCTTTTGTAGCTTCAGTGTATGCCATCACATGCTACGTCATGACGCTGCAGCAAGCAGGATTGGATTAGTTTCGTTCATATTTCAGACATGTTCTGCTTAGGGCGTTCCCCAAAATGTTGTTTCCGACACAGTGTCTTCGCAGGGAACAAGGGTTACAGTTGTAACTCGAGACTGTTTTTATCATGAATTGCTTTTCTGAGACAGTGACTGTGCAGGAAAGGATAATAGCTTTCCAAGATACTAAAAGGATAGAGATAGAGCCATTTGTCATATTAAATAGCTTTAAATTAAGCTGTCCATTGTACTGTTTGTGTGTATGTGTCTGTGGAATGAGCGAGAGAGAGGAGGGTGGGGGGGAGCGGGAGAGGGATGGGCTGCAAAAGCAGTCTGCAAACATATATGACTTCTAAAGTGGGTCACATTGTAGTGGTTACACTTACACAAGCACACATTCTCACCCATACATATATCACTGAATAGGGCATTCTGTCACATCCCATGGGTGAAACAGAAAAGAAGAGAGGGGTTAGTTTGTCTTGAGTGTGTCTCTGTGTCTGTGTGTGTGTTTGTCTTGAGTGTGTGTGTCTTATGTTTTATGTGTGTGTTATAAACATCACCCTTCACTTTTAATATATATTTTTTTGTTTGTTAATTTTTGAAAGTTGCCTAACGTCCCGTTAGTACATCCTGAAAGCCAAAAGTAGGCCAGATACAGACCCCGTGTCCCTTTCACACTAATGGTGGGGGTTAAACAGGCTTAATTCACCACAGCTACCATTTCAAACATTTAACCAATCATTACTTCCACTGCTGACGTAGGGAGTGTCCTACATGGACCTCTGTGTCGAAATACTGGTCTCTGTATGTGTGTGATTATGTGTGTGCCTATGTTTGTTAGTGTGTTTAAGAGCTTGTAAGAACACAACCAAATTCCTCCTCAGTTTTTCATCATTCATGAACAATGGTAAAATCTGCCTCAGAAGAGAGCATGACACAGGAATTTATGTGCTCAGTGCTTGAGTCACCATTCATCTCTCCTTTCAAATATGTCATACAATGAGAAGGGGGGAGGGGTGTCTTCTATTTTAAGACACATCTTGAGCTGCATGTCTTATAGAATCTGACAGCTTTACAAAAGGAAACTCTTTTCTTTTTTTTTTCCTTTACATACATAGGCACGATTAAAGAAATAGTTCACCCAAAATTGAAAATTCTGTCAACATTTCACTCTCATGTCATTCCAAACCCATCGGCTAATCTTCAAAAGTCTCTTAATTTAAGAGAGGCTTTTATTCACATATTAACACACATAGAGAGCATCAAATATGGTAAACAGATACGTGTGCAGGCATGACAAGCTAGAACAAACTTCACTGGTTCTCATGCATCACACGCACACACATGTGCTCTATACTGTTCATCATATAAAGCAATCAAAATTTTACCTCTAGATTCATATTGATTTCGTCTTACCTTTTTGGATCATGTAGGTTTAGGTTTTCTGGGGCCTCATTTATAAAATAGATTTTAACTTTGGTAGAGTGTACATACACTAAAATCCACTCCAACATTCATATTTATAAAAACGTTTTATGATGTGGAAAAGTGCTTAGCGCCATGTCAGGTTCTAAGCAAGTGTACACACTTTTCATTGTGGCTGAGAGTCAAGAGTACTCCAGGTATTTGGACGTTGACTGGTGCTCTTTTATATGTTAATGACATTAATGTGGGGGCGTTTACAAGGCGGATATCTGAAACTATCCAGCTGCGCACAATTTAATTTGTGATTTAGAGATTTCACACCTGAAAGAAAGTCGTACACACTTTTTATTGTGTACATGTGATTCGTGAACGAACGCATGCACAAAAAAATAACCTTGCGTACACATCTCTCTTAAGAAATTATCATAAAATCGAATGTAGGATGTTTCTACGCAAGTGGAGAGACAGATTTCATTAAAAATGTCTTAATTTGTGTTTCAAAGATCAACCAAAGTCTTATGGGTTTGGAATGACATGAGGGTGAGCAAATGATAACAGAATTAAACATTTTGAGTGAGCAATCTATTTAAATGTAACAAATTTCTATATATATATATATATTTTTAGTAGTTCATTGTAATACTTTATTGCATTAAATTGACAGCCTTCATTTAAAAATTAAGTGACGCCATACAAGGAATTGTTGGCTGTTGTTCTTGTATTGAAACAATTTGTGAAAGCTAACATGAACCGGCTGAAAAGTGCACACCCAATATCCCACATATGTACGTATATATCATTTATATGGAACCTTGAATCATTGATTCGTCATAATAATAGGGTTATTATAAATGATCCCTTGGTACCTTTTTATACACATTATATGGAGGTTAAAGAAGTCTACTAAATGATAGATTGAGTGTCGGATATTAATATACATCCTACTTACAATGGTTTAGTTAATTTGTCAAGATGCTCTGAGGTGCAAAAGTATTCATAAGCCTATCATGGAAAATAGAAAATGAGAACTAATGAGCCTTTGGTGATTACAATGTTGTTTTGTCACATATAAGATTATAACAAATGAATGCATGAAGTCTCACGTTGCATTTTGTTTTTTACTCTAGTTTTATCAAATTAAAGCAGAGTGTTCATGTCAGAAGCTACTTTCAGGTGTCAGTGTGTTTGGCTTCTACAGCTGTGCAAACTAGTAGAACCAATTGCATAATCCCAATGAAGAGGAACTAGGGCATATAATCTGAAATCTGAGGAGTGTTAATCTGTGCATTGGACATGAAGTAATTGGGAACAGACGTATGAATAGTCATCAAAATCCCATATTTTCTACAAAGAATGTAAACACTTTTCCTACAAACTAACCACTGAAAACCCCTTACATTTAGAATTAAAACTGAAGATAAAATAGTTTGAACTAATAACCATGTTTTTTATCTACCATACAAAATCTATTTTACAAACTTATGACTTCTGCCAATTGTGTCAAATTATATACAGTGCATCTTCTGGGACTGTGAGACCATTAAAACTACATATAGTATTACACCGTGTCCTAACTACACACGACGCGATAAAATTCCAGCGACAGCAAGTGTGTCTGTCCACACGAGACGCGACGCGACTGTGAGATGCCGAACATTCAGAACAGCGTGTGAGCCTATGGTTTTTAGCAGAGTCTCTCTGTGAAAGCGCACTGTTGGCCCGCACTCGCATTGAATATGGGTAAGGACATAATCAAATCAAGAAATAACATTATTAAAAATCAAAACATTAACAAAATATACTCATTGACTAATTTTGTTATGAAGTACAGTCGTATGTTTGCATAGAATTCATTTTGAACACTATATTACATGCTTTCAAAATCTGAGGTGAATTATCCGTTATCGCTTGTGGCACAGTGACCTATTTTTAACTAAAAATAAATGATGTGTACTCATAACCAGTGTAATTTCTTCATTCCGTCAGCCGCGACGTCGCAGAAATAGGAACCGTTTCTAAATTAGAAATTTCGCGTGTCGCCGTCGCGTCTGGTTAGGACAAAAACTCTGATTAACATGGAAAAGATACCTTTTATCGCGTGTCGCGGCGCGTGTAGTTAGGACACAGTGTTACAATAAACTGTGTCAAAAATATTATTTTTTTTTTCTGTAATCTTTTTCTCACTTACTACCTCTTTTTTTGTTTGTTTGTTTTATAGTGTGGAAAGGGGGCAGAGAACTTTGACAAGTTCTTCACTCGCACACAGCCACAACTGACCCCTCCTGACGAGCTGGTCATCGCCAACATCGACCAGGCAGAATTCGATGGATTTTCCTTTGTCAACCCTCAATTCATCCATCCCTCCCTCATTAACAGTGAATAAAACAGGAAAAAGAGGGAGTGAATGTGAATCTACCAACTACCCCAAATCTCTGCCCTTACCTTTTACCATTTTATCTATACTGTAACTAACGTTAAACCAAAACCACAATTATCTCAAAGCATGTCCTGTCTTTTTCTGTTTAAAAACCTAGCAAATCATTTTCCCATGGTTTGCATCATTTCGATTTAGGCCAGTCGAGGAGTTTACCTTAATGATTAAAAATAGTTTTAGAGATTTAAAAAAAAAAAAGAAAAAGACTGAATAACACGGGAAGGGCTGTTTACATCACAAACTTGACTGTCTGACTTTTGTGCAGATCGGTTTTTAGAAGAAGTCTAGCAGGCCATCTTATCTCAAAGCACTGGTGGCTGACAGAATGATTTCACCACATGCCCCAAGTCTCATTACAGATTCAGAGTTGTGTGCTTCCTAAAACATTCTTCCCATCCTCCCATTCAGGTTTTCCAAAGGTAATCGCCAAAGCCGATGGGGTTACTGTCTTCCCCTTAGCACTATACCAATTTATCTTAATCTATTTGAAGAAGTACTTCTGGTGTCAGTTTCAGTACTCTCTTTTTGGAGTCTTCAGTGTTTTCTCGTTGGAAGTGTCATTACTGTAAATGTTTAAATCAAATATCTCTCAGTCTTGAATTTGCCATATTTCAGGTGTGAAAACAGTTTAACAACGTTTTGTTTATTTTATGGTAAAAAGCGTGCCAAGAATTGCTGCAATGCACAAGCCAACAGAGCTTTAGTTGGATGCAATGTTTATGAAACATTTCAGGTTTTATGATTTTTAAAAAATATATTTAATATTAATTAAAATAATTATTTAATGTCGGTTCATAAACATGGCTTTCTTTCACAGTACCCATATAAAATGTCAAACTAAAAAGGTATAACTTTGTTAACCCTTTAATACACCAAGTGTTTTAAAATATCCTCCTTTTGCCATAGTATTTCTACTATCTACTACATCCTAGGAACATGAGAAAAGTAAGTGTGTTTGTGTGTGTGTGCGTGTGGTATTTTGTTTCAGTCATGTGCAAAATTGAGAAAGACAGCATACAAATGATAAATCAGCATACAAGTAAATATTGATTTCGTAAATGGTCATTTCTGCTGTACCAACAGAATTACCTTTACACCATTGTTTAGATTTAACACAACTTGTATTATAACATCATTGACATTTTTCTCCTCCTGCTGCTTTAACTTTTTGCTAATACTTAATACAGTCCATTTAAACAATATAAGAACATTTTTATACCAACTAAATGTCATTACATTACAGAGGTACGTCATTTGGGCAAATTTACAACTGACGGGAATTGAATGAAAGTGAATTTGCTTTAACATAAAACAAGTACAATTATCAGCTGGTTTACATGTTTTAGTAACTTTCATAGTCCACTTTTGTGATCATTGTCCCTTTTAAATGTGTAATTTTGTAACCATGTCATCACACAGCTGATATAATGCTAATATTCAGGTAGATATTTGTGCAATTGTTGTTATCATTGGTGCGTACTGCTCAAAACATTGTAACATGACATGGAAATGACCGTGTACTTTGCATAATGAAATCATTTACTAATGTGTTTTACACATTTGATTTTCCGACTACATTTTGTCAAAAACAAAAACACTGCTTTTGGCTGTTATCTGTGACCTGATTGGATTCCATGGTTTTAAAGTTTTAGCTGATTGGCTGCTATCATCTTACTATGGTCTGATAACTTGTCTATGCTTGCATGTTTGGGTACAGAAAGGATCCACTTGAAATAATCATGTGCATTTATGAAGAATGTTATGCTATCAATGGAAGATTTAATTTGAGATTATAAAAGTATTACAGCATGTAGAATAAACGAGGCAGATGCATATAAAATATGTTTTTTTCTCTTTTAACATAGTTAATATTGTAAAATCTGAACATCATTTTAATTATTTAAATGTCTTTATTGTAGTTTGTGGTGTAGTTTGTCCTGCTTCCCATCTTTTACTTTTGTAAATTTTGGAATTAGATGCATTTCTCAGATGGGAAAATCCGCTTGGTTAGATTTTTAAACCACATGGTGTCAGTTTTGTTCTAACACTTGCCAGGTTTATTTATTTTTTTGTTCTTTCTTTCTTTCTTTCTTTCTTTCTTTCTTTCTTTCTTTCTTTCTATATATATATATATATATATATATATATGAAGAGTTCAGATGCAAAAGCCTCTAAATGCCATTTGAAATTTTCTTCTAGAATGATCATTTTTATCAAGTTTGTATATTTAAGTTCAGTGATTTCACTTAAATGGCAATGATAATTACCTATTTATTGTTATTTAAGTGAAATTACTAAACTTATATATACAAGATTGATAAAAATTATCATTAAAGAAGAAAATTTCAAATGGCATTTAGAGGCTTTTGCATCTGAACTCTTCAATATATATATATATATATGCTCACTTTTTGGCTTCTCTTTTATTTCTGTGGATTTAATAAGATGTTGATCTTGCTCTAGAAAGCCTTCAGTGCTAAATTATCTTTATTCAACTCTTATGCAAACTCCCTGCTTTCTTTATTTTCTTGCCTCTCCAAAACCCTGCTTCGCATCAGTGCCATGCTGAACCCAGCGAGAGGAGTGTTGCACTAACTGCATAGCCACAACAATGATGGCCAGTATTCAATCCAGTATTGTGTGCACTAGTCTCATGTAGCTGTACTGTTAACTGAATGCTGTTACTGCTCCTGGGATGGAAGTATTGCATCTCTTGCTCTGTGTATCTTGGCTGTTGTAAAGAAAGTTAAAAAAAAAAAAAAAAAAAAACAGGTTTAACTTGGCATGCTTTGAGTGTCCTCTTGATCTATATGCCTTACCTACTCCTTACTATTCCTGTGCTGCTGAATGAATGATTGAATACAATTAATTCAAATGAATGAACAAACTGCTAATATTCTTGCTTGTTTCTTTGCCTCTGGTGTTTGCCTTGAAGGGATAGTTCACCCAAAAATAAAAAAAATCGTCTCATTATTTACTCACCCTTCTGATATTCAAAATCTGCATGACTTTCTTTCTGATGCGAAGAAGAAATTTGAAGATTGTTGGTAACCATTGACTTGCATTGAATAAAAAAAATTAAAAAAAAAAACATTTCAGAACATTTAGAATGGCACGAGGGTTACAGAATTTACATTTTTGGGTGAACTGTCAAATATATCTGCTCCTTTAGTCAACTCTTGACAATTATAATGAATTCTTAATCATTTTTGACACCCAAATTATAAAAACAATGTAATTACCTTTTCTGCATTAATCATAAATCAATATGTGTTCCTGTACTTTGAGTTATGTGGTTGTAGAAGATGAAAGGAAGAATTTTGTTCCTCATTTCATCACACTTTTCCCTATTTCTTTGTTGTTCTTTATGTGTCTGGTATTGTGCATCATTTTGTTGTCCTTTTGCTTTGTGTGATTTAGTCCACCTGTTTTATTGACATCCATTGAGTTGAAGATTGTTTTATTGCATTTAGAGGACAGAATCAACAGAATGCCTTATTTTGCACTCTTTCTGTCTCTCAAATAGAAAGGTCCTGAATTGATCCCAAAGCACTATCTCTGTTCCTATAATATCGATCCATAACCTATAAATAAACCATGTAAACTGTTGTATTTTGTAGCATTGTATGTTAGTCCTGCCTTTGTTGTCTTGACATAATCTATGCTTTTCCAAGCAATCTATGTTGCCATTTATACCTAATGTATGATATTGCAAATAAAGAAGGGAAAATGAAACTCAGTCTGTAGATGTCCCTTCTTTAAGATGATCCTGACACTGGCTGTGGTGATCTGTGATCTTCTCTCCAGATAAAAATGGTATGCTAAGAGAGTCAAAAGAAGCATGAAATGGTCCTTCTGTATATTTTCTCCAGCTGCTCAGGACTTTGTTAGTTCTCTTACCAGTGGTAAGACCAATAGGATTTATTTATTTCGTTATTTATTTTTTGATAGAAAATGAATTCGGTGTAAACATTGAAATTCCCCTCTCGGTATTAAAACCCTACACAGACCATACAGCTTTGGTGTGTGGGTGTGTGTGTTTGTGTTTGTTCATGCCATGCGTGCAGACTTAAACCTGAATGCACACAGACTCATGTGAACTTGGAAATCTAATTTGAGGTCACTATGGATACACTTATAAATCGTTAAGAATTAGTAGTTGTTTTTTTTTTTTTGTTTGTTTGTTTTTTTTTGAAAATGTAAAAATGCAAAAAGTAGTGTGTGATGGGTAGGGTTTGTGTAAGGGGACGGAAAATGTAGTTTGTACACAGAGGCAGACAGAGTACACAGCTTTATTACTTGAGTAAAAATACAGATTCCCCTTGCTAAATTTTTCTCAAGGTCAGATGTGTACTTAAGTAAAAGTACTGAAGTAATTGTTTTTAAAAGTGCTTGAGTATCAAGAGTACATTTTCTAAATATTGCATTACTACTGCCACAGTTATTGCATTTATGGACAGAAACGTCCTACATGGAGTTATAAAAAAATGTTAACGTTAATACCCTGGAGAATGTAAAAGGAATTGAATGTAAAATCAAGACATTTTCATCTTTTTACCATGTTGCTTTATTTAACATTTCAGAAAATTAAGAAAACTGAAATAGTCTGGTGAGGTGGGGCCACGGGTTGGCACATTCACGGGATGGACCTGCTGCATCTTCATCCATTGTTTCGTCCATGGTTTCGTGAGAAAACAACAAATTGATGGTTTCCGAAATGTATCTTTTTTCCATTTTTTTTTTTTTTTTTTTTTTACAGAAGTAACGGATACTCACAATTATGGATAGAAATAGTGGAGTAAAGAGTACAATATTTCCCTCTCAAATGTACTTAAATAAAGTCACGAGTACTCCCCAAAAATGATACTCGAGTGAAGTACATATCCCTCAAAATTGTACTTAAGTACTGTACTCAAGTAAATGTACTCTGTTACTGTCCGGCTCTGTTTGTACAGTATAAAAACCGCTACGTCTATGGAATGTCTTACGTCAAGCCTGTGTTTTGGGGCCTTTTACTTTTAAGAGATCTAATTATTAGTGAAGCAGGACATTTAATTTCCCAACAGAGTACTGATACCCCAAAACACACCACCTAAATCTGCATTGGGCATCCATAGACTGCCCATGGACCAGCACAATTTCTATTGCGCATGAAAGCTCTGTTCCAAAGCCCCAGTGCTAATATGAGACAAATGGGATCTGAGGAAATTTAGATTATTTGGATGATAATGACCACTTTATTACTGGTCACATTCTGTTTTTGTTATTATTATCGATCACAGAATTTACTGACCCTAGATCTGTTATGGTAGCGTGGTACTGGAAGCACGAGGAGACGAGGAATAACAGGAAAAAGGATCTTTAATAAACAAAACTCAGGAACCACAATATCACACTATACTATAAACGAGAACGGACCAGGAGTGAGGAGAACACAGGGTTTAAATACAGAGAGAACAGACTAGGGGAACAAGGCATAGCTGGGGCAAATTGACCTAACACAGATGAATGAACTAAACAGAAACAAGGAGTGGGAAAATGGAAACAGGACGGAACCAAATACACAAAGAACAGGGGAAACCAGCGTAGACCAGCGGAGAAAGTTCGGGACTGGGCGGGACCAGCGGTGAAGGCTCTGGACTGGGCGGGACCAGCGGAGAAGGCTCGGGACTGGGCGGGACAAGCGGAGAAGGCTTGGGACTGGGCGGGACGAGAAGCTCTGGCTTGGCAGGCGTGACCAGCGGCGAAGGCTTGGGGCTGACTAAGACCAGCAGTGAAGACCTTGGGCTGGGTTGGATCAGCGCGGCCGGTCAAAGCTGGACAGGAAGTGACCGCATCTCTGGAACCCAGCCGAGTTTGGTCTCCATACACCCGGGTTCTCATCGTCGCATCGTACGCCACCCACGCCCAGAGCCTCGCGCCCCAACTTGGGAGTTACGCCTGGTCAAAGCTGGACAGGAAGTGGCTCGGGGCTGGCTGGGATCAGTGGTGGAAGTTCTGTGTCCCAGTCATTAAGCTCACCCTCATCTTCCAGTACTACCAAGAACCCCACTGGTATGGTGGGTATGGCACAATGCATGAGCTCCGGACTGGAATTGATGTGGAGTGCAGGCTGGGCTGGGCTGGACGGAACCAGCGGTAAAGGCTGGGCTGAGCTGGGCTGGGCTGGACGGAACAAGCGGTGAAGGCTCTGGTAGGGCGCGTGCTACAAATAGAACGCCGCCATATTTGCGACTGATTCGCCCAGTACGGCCACCCAAACTGCCTATTTGAATGAGGGAGAGAGAGACAGAGATACCTGGAGAATATTTCAATTTTAGGCTCCGATCCTTATTTGTTGCCCCCAGTTTTCTTTAGTCCATTATTATCTGCCCCAGGCTTGCCCCAATTGGCCTTTCATGATATAGAAATATAGTGCTATGGCACGCATTCATGAGAGTCAAGGCGATGTCATGAATGAATCTTCTGCAGCAGTTCGGCTGGCATGAATGAATCTGTATAATCCGAGCAGCAGCACTGGCAAAGTCCAGAGAGACACCTGCATCAGCAAAGTCAGAGACATCAGTCAAATATCATAAAAGACTGCCATATCTGTCCGAAAGAAGAACAGATGTTCAGTTACAAAGAAGGTTTAATAATCACAAATATCAAAATGAAAGAGTCTTTTGAGTCGAATCTTTTTGAATGATTTGGCTGCGATTAAAAGCTATCAAGAGGTAAAGCTCCTCAGTGATTATAATATAACTACTTAAATTGCAGTTTGTTCGTCACATAAAGCTATCATATTAATAAATAATGATGTTAATATAATGGACGAGTCGTAGACCACTTTTATGATACTTTTGTTGTGATGGTTATTTGTTGCGTAACAGCCCCCAGTAGGCTAATGTTACTCATTCACTTTCATTACATCGACAAGAAGAGTCTCCATTAGGCTACATATTCAATAATGTCCCTTTGTCTTCAAGTAAACTTAAGGATTTGCACATGAAGGTGAGTACTTAAATGACGGCAGAATTATCATTTTTGGAAGAACTCCTTTAATATGCATTTCAAGGCTGAGATTATGCATTGTCTGCAGAGCTAACATTACTTAAGCAAAATAACATCTAAAGCGCATGTGACGAAGACAATATCTATGAACTTCAGAAAAATATTTATTAGATTTAGGTAGGTATTAACTAACAGACAGACAGTTATGTTAAAAATAACCCCAAATCTAATAACTTACCATGATAAAGTGCATTTAAACAGATCCAACAAATAAAATGAAGAAAAAAAAAAAACATTATCTGACAATATCTGTTTGTATAATGTTGGCTACTGAGAGTAGGCTATAATAGAAATATAATTAAAAACATGAGACTTCAAATCTTTTAAATAAATGATTTTCTCTTCTCTCTTCTTTTGGTATAGAATAAAATATCAGTTCAGGATTCCTCTTTCGGCTGTTGTTGCAGCCAACTGCACAACATTGCCGGTATTAATGTATTAATATGACCGTTGGTCATAAAGATGGCGGCGCAAAGCTACAGTGACGTCACGTGAACCGAATGGAGAACAGACTATAGGGGAACAAGGCACAGCTGGGGCAAATTAACCTAACACAGATGAATGAACTAAACAGTAATGAGGAGTGGGAAAATGGAAACAGGACTGAACCAAATACACAAAGAACGGTGGAAACACAGGACACATGTAACAAGATCAAGCTAAAAAAAAAAAAAAATGTTAACGCATTACAGCCCGAAAGTAGGCTACTGCGTAATTAAAGCGATTTTACAGTCTAACTTTCTGTAATTATAGTGTACTTATACATGTAAGTATAAGGGAACAGTAAAGTTTGGGAAATAAAGGGGTAAATATATATATATATATATATATATATATATATATATATAGGCTATATATACTGTAAGTATTATATTATTAAGGCCATCTCCTGACAAACACAACAAACTTATTCTGTTGACTATTATGACACAATCTTACAACAATCTTACATTTGGGAGCAATTTAGCAAGAACATACAATGCGTGCCTTTTTGTAAAAAACAGCAAACTGACATTGAACGACGTCTCTCATGACATTGAAACAACGTTGATTTTGCTCATCGAATTAACGTTGAACCAACGTCAGACGCGGCATTCTTCAAAGCTAAATGAAAATCGAAAATTGGTTTGCTTTCATAACGTTGAAACAACGCGTTGATTTCAAGTTGATTTTCCCAACCCGATCTCACGACCAAGTCGTACGAATTCGACGAATGATTAAAAAGTGGCTAATTCGTAACAATTCATACGACCTCACTCGTACGAATTAATACAATTTTGCTAAATCGTACATATTTTACGAATTGGCCAATTCGTATGAATTCGTACGAATGACCTACCCCTGACCCCGCCCCTAAACCTAACCATCACGTGGGTTTAGACAAATCGTACAAATTAGTACGAGTGAGGTCGTACGAATTAGTACGAATTAGACACTTTTTAATCATGCGTCGAATTCGTACGAATTGGTCGTGAGATAGTGTTGGATTTTCCGTTAGTTTTGAAAGAATGACGCGTCTGACGTTGGTTCAACGTTAATTCAATGAGCAAAACAATGTCAGATCAACGTTGTTTCGATGTCATATTTCCACGTTGATTCAATGTCAGTTTGCTATCTTGGGCATATTGTGTATAGGCTTTTTAAAAATTATAGGGTACATATCTAGGCATTTATACAGTAATCATTTTAACAAAAATGCACTGACAACTAAAACCATTGCAACTTTTGCTTAAATATTGGCGAAAGATAGGCTATTGTTTCAAATAGTTACAGGGTAAGTACAATAAAAATAAATGCATCTTATATCATTGACTCAGAAACCTGTATTTGAAAAACAACTTAATTCAGAACACTTATAAACCAAGCTCATGTGTTCCTAAAAGTGGAGCATCAAACAGCACATAGGCTACTGCATACAGCCCATACTTCTAAAGGGAAACGATAAGGGTTTGTAAGAAAAATTACAATATTTTACACTTTTTAAACTGTAGACGATCACTTCAGACCAACTGTAATACGTTGTTTTTTAAATAAAGGTTTCTGAATTCTGAATCAGAGATATTAGATTGTGTGCATGTTTTTTTATTGTACTTACCTTGTAACATGAAACAAAAATATATTTTTTTGCAGTAGCCTATTTAAAAAAAAAATTGCAATGGTTTAGCTTTACTTTTCCCTTGAAACATGTAAACCCAAACTTAAACATCTGCACTTTTGCTAGGAAAAAAAAAAAACTATTTAAAATACATAGATATGTACCCTGTAATTTTTAAAAAGCCTATATACAATCTTTATTGGTACACCATTATTACAAAAAGGTAGCCTACGTTCTCGCTAAATTGCTCCCAAATGTAAGATTATTGTACATAATAGTAGAATAAGTACCCCTTAGTTATATACAGTATAAATATTTTTTTAATTATCCTGGTTGGCCTACTCCTTTATTCCTCGAACTTTACGTAGTGTGCATATTTACATCTACTTTATAGGTACACTATTATAATTACCAAACGTTACACTATAAATTCGTCTGAATTACGCAGTAGCCTACTTTCCGGGCTTTAATCTAAACTGTCACCAAAAAGGGTAATATGTTTTGTTGTTTTATACTGTTAGTCAGTCACACAACCCTAAGTGAAATGGTATAAGATGCGGCAAATCGTTCCGAACTTTATGCCAGTCAGGCTCTAAGCTACAACAATAACACATTAGCCTACTCCATAGGCTACATCCCCCAGAACATTACAACAGACATGAACACCATGCCATACTCAACATCATCTATTTAAAACCAATAACACAGGAGTAATGACACAGTACGCATACACACAGCCGTTGTTTGAAGGGTTGTCAGTCCGTGACCGGTCAGTGACGTGCAGAGAGAGGGAGGGAGTTGTTAGAGCATCACCAACATTAAGCCCAACAGATTTGAGGCGCGTCTCACCATAAACATGTGTGAAGGGTTCTAGAGGTTCGTCTGACTTTTCTGTGATGAAATAAAGTCAAGTGTTAAACATTTGCGTCTATTGCGATTTATCAGAGAAGACCTGAAGAACGCGAGGTAACGTTACACAGTCTCAGCGCAGGTATGTGGAACTAATAACTCTCTTGCTTGCGTTGTTTGCATTGCTTAGTCTTGGCTCATTTGCAGATTTAAAGTGCCCACTAAAAATTGATACGACGCGTTCAGGATCCAATGAATCAGTGTTTTCCACATTTCCTTGTCATATTTGAGAAAACAATCAGAAACTTTTTCCCACCCAGATTTAATTTGCTGGCCTGGGAATGATTTTTTGGGCTATGTGCTCTTTTTGATCATTAAGCGCAAATGGTGGAGAGAAGATAGAATCATTGTCGTTCTGTGTCATATATATTCGAAATACATGCATAATCGTGCACTGAAGGAAGAATAATGATGGCTGCCACAGTGCATTCTGTTGTTGTAAACGGGTTCACAGATTCAGCACCAAGGACAGATTCCCTGCAAGAGCCTGAAGTCATTTGCTGTCATTCTGAAATTTGGTGTGTAAATATATTTTGAATTTTATGTCTATGTCAAAATATACCATCACTTGCACTCTTGATTACAACTACTTTTTTTTTTTTAACCACAACATGTTTTATCTAATGTTTTGTAGCCTATATAACCAGGGCAATATGGGGCACCAGTTTATGTTCCAATGAACTTCTTTTGATTATGAGAGTGCTTACCCTTGTTCTGTCAAATGGAGCGAATTACTGTAGTTTTCCCGTGGTGCGACATATATGCATGTAGACACTATGCATTAAAATTATATATTCAAATTGCATTAATTTACATAATTTATAGCCTTCACCAGTTTTAGTCAGACTTTTCCACTTATCCATCATGTATGACCATATTGCTGTGAATGGCATAAAGAGAAATACCAGGGTGCGTCTCAACCAGCTCCCTAGTTTAGTAGTCAGGGCACTGATCAGGGAGTCAGACATTTTAAGGGCTGTTTAGTGGACAGAAACACTAAACACTTTTTTTTTTAAACAGTTATTTAATTATATATATCAGCATGAACATACATGAGGTAATTAGCATAATCTTGCTAACCTTTATTTAACAGATCCCTGCAACATTTTAAAGTATTTATCATAGTGTAGTTTTAAATAACAAAAACAAAATAATGTCAGAAAGATGTCTGTGCTGCTTTTGTTAGTAAGTACCAGTAGTGACGTTTTACAATGAGGATGTTGTCAGGTTGTCGGAAATAGAGGCAGTGTCCTAATGTGTAATGAATCAGGGTACTTGCCAGTGACATTGCGCTAAGTTTGTTATGCAAACCTGGGAACCATATCATTGGGTTTCATAGACATATACACTAGACCTCACCTTGGGGTTCTAAGCATGCGTCAAAACCGCCGCCATCTTGGAACAGGGGTCTTGTCATAGGAAGTAGCTAGGTAACGCTGCAATCTCTGCCTTTACTTCGAATTCATTGATGGTGGCGGACTTTTGTGCAGCGTATGATGTTCACGGATGAAATCTGTTTAAAAAAAATAAAATGTTCTTTCTGGAATCAATGATAAATACATGTCTGACCATTGGAACAAACCAAAAAAAACAAGAAAAATCGCATTCATGATGATTTATGGTGATTTTATTTCCATTAGACCTGTGTCTACTACATTGACTCTAATTGGTCAAATAATACAAGTTAATAAAAGTAATATAGGTATGTAGAATACTTATTCATATTTATATATATATATAACTGCTATATAAATGTTTTTTTTAAATCTTTATATCTTAATCACACAATCATCAGAGATGAACTAGTCAAAAGTAGTTTCTAGCAACTGCATTCCTTATTGCACATATATTTGTTTTTATGTATTTGAGGTAGGTCAGATGAGAGGCTACAGAGCCCAAACGTGAAAGATAAAAACCTATGAGATGGAAGAAAATGTGTAGGTTATGCTGTTGCATTCTCTTGCAAATGGTTTGCATTCCCCAGAGAAGCTTTGTGTTTGATCGAGTTTGCTTGCAATGAACTGAAAAGATTTTATTTCTTCAAATAAAAACACTTAAAGTGACCCCACAGTGACTACTTTTTGTAGTTTTACATTAACTATCAGCCTACATTATGAATTGTGATCCTATTTAGAGCACTAGTAATCTGGATTTGGTCATCTGAAAAGGTGTGTATCTGGATCATGGTGATCCAATTCAATTTTTCTTTAAAAAAAATTACACAAAATTAAGATGGGTTACCTGATCATGGATAGCAAAACATGGGATTTCCAAATCCATATAATTCTGATCCAGGTAAAACAGACCGTACCCAATCTAAAATTCACAGGCATTTATGAACAATATTACACTTCCGATCATGTACTAATATGTAGTGATGTACTTTGCACTTTGAAAAAACTTCCTGCAAAATGGCTTCCTTTAATAGGGGAAACTATACGAGAGTAAAACAATCAATCAATCAATCAATCAATCAATCTATCTATCTATCTATCTATCTATCTATCTATCTATCTATCTATCTATCTATCTATCTATCTATCTATCAATACTTATTTATAAAGCACATTTAAAAACAACCAAATTGCTGAGTGTCACAGAGTCACCATCAGCGTGCGCTCTGCCCACTCATTTACTCTCCCCAGAATTCTGATTCTCCACACAACATCAACACACACTATAAAGTATCACTTCTCCTTTAGTTCCTTGTCTGGTCTCGTCCTTACATGAGTGTACAGACTCTACTCGAATACTTACTGATTCCAACCTACCTCGAAGATTCCACACCTGAACTCGTTCCCCAAACATCCGCTTCCCATCATCCAACTTCTGTCATCTATCTGCTGCCATCAGCCCGCCAAATCCTCTCTCATCATCTGCAAACAGGATATCAAGATTCTCGTCCAGCTAAGTTCATCATCCAGTTCTGATTCTCCAATTCATACTCGCCAGTCTCATCTGTTGTTCCACTCCATGTCTCTGTTTAATAAAACTCTGTTTGATACTATTTACCTGTTTGCTTCTCTCTGTATCGTGACACTGACATACAGATGTCACAAATCCATTCAATCCCTCAGTGCCAGACTTCTCAGTTCCTCCCATACATTCCCTGTCCCCAGAATTCTGGTCACCTCCACCTGTTGTCACTAATCAAAGACATCATCCATTTTCTTGTCTTGTTGCTCATACCTGACTACTTACCCTCCATCTTCATCATCATCCTCGTCCACTTGGCAGTCTCGGAATCCTCTTCAGTCCTGGGACCTGCATCAGAAAGAGACATTGTTATTATCAAGCTAAATTACCTGTTTGGATACTTAACATATCCTTGCATTCTTTGTGTTGATACATCCTAGCGTCTGTCTTCAGTTGTTACAGAAGATCAGATCGAAAATGATAAATGGATCCCAAGGGCTGCTGCCACCGATTTCGCTGCTACAATAGGTTTTACTTCCACCAACGATCACATCTTTAGTGCTACTATCTGCCAGTCCCATGGCCCATCCAGCAACACAGTGGATTTCTACTGTACTTCAATGTTCGCTTCTCTTCAAAATGCAGCCACAGCGGTTCCAAATGGATGTTTCTATCATCTGTTTACTGGCCACACCTTGCAATGGGCTAAATAAATCTGGGATCAAGCTGGTCATCTCACAAGATCTCTAGATGCATTCACCAACCTTTTCAAAGAGGTATTTGGCCAGTCTGTGGATGAACTTGCTGTCCATGATAAGCTGTTTAAATTACAAGAAGGAAAATCCTATGTGATTAAGTACGCTCTGCAATGTCGCACTCTGGCAGTGGCCAGAGGAATGAGGCAGCTTTAATTACTGCATATAGCCAGGTTCTCGCACCAGCGCTGCGGCTGCAATGCACTGTCTACGATGACACCATTGGTCTGGAAAATGTTATCCAATGGAACATCTGTGTATGGAACATTGTATACTAAATTTCTGAGCATTTTAGTCTAGTTTCTGTCATGCTGCATAATGGTTAAATTGATAATCCCGATAATTTTGCTCAAAATAATAATCATAACAATTGTTGTCATTTGAGAAATTTATATTAATCAGAATTATTGCACTTTTAACTATAAGCACAAATCAAGAGAATATCAATCCATGGACTAACTTAACTATCATTTCATTGATGCAACTGCTTTATTTACACTGCATGCACTTTGAGGAGAAGTGTAGAAGATGGAACACACACACACACACACACACATATATATATATATATATATATATATGCTCCTTGAGTGTAAGGTTTTGCTAATAGTGGGAAAGTTTTAGTGTGTAAGACTCTAAATTACATTCGGCAATCATGAAAACAAATCTCAGATAACGGTTGACTAGGTAACAATGTGTAATTAGACCAAAGGTTCATTTTGCGCCGGAGTTGTCCTTTAAATTAACTTGGTCCATAAACTTGGTCTGAATATTTGGTCCATAAATCAAACACACTTGCATGTAATAATATGAAACTTGGTACACATATACACTTCATCGGTCCAAACAGCTTTTGTGCTCTAAGTTTTAAACCAGCCCGACAGGAAGTTGTCTATTTTGGTCTGAATGTGGATGTTTTTTTCTGCGAGCAGCAATGAAAGGGCCAAAGCCGGCGGCACCACCACCCCGGTGCCTTTAGGTAACTAAAGGTACCAGGGTTGCGGTGCCACCGACTTGGGCCCGTCATCGCTGCTCGCTAGGGGTTGAACCTACTAAGCGATTAGTCGACTAGTCAACCTTAATGCAATGCCATGACGCTTTAAGCTTGTTGTCGACTAGTCACATTGATCATGTGACACTATGATTGCGCTAATTTTGATACCATATGGCAATGATTTGATACCAATGATTTGATACCTTCAAACATATTTTATTTAAACATATTAAACACTCAAAAAAATTATATGAAGAGTTCAGATGCAAAAGCCTCTAAATGCCATTTGAAATTTTCTTCTTTAATGGTGATTTTTATCAAAATTGTATATTTAAGTTCAGTAATTTTACTTAAATAACAATTAATAGGTAATTATCATTGCCATTTAAGTGAAATTACTAAACTTAAATATACAAGTTTGATAAAAATCATCATTAAAGAAGAAAATGTCAAATGGCATTTAGAGGCTTTTGCATCTGAACTCTTCATATGTTGGCTTTAATTAATTTTAATTTGTCAACAGCTTCCACATAACTGGATTACTTTAAACAAACATAATATGTTCATGTAACTTCAACATAATAGAATTATGTAATTTTAAATTATACAATTTAAGTAGTGTCAACGTGAATTTTTAAAGGCTTCCTGACATGATTCAAAGGCATTTTATTATGTTCATTTATCCATTTACATTTCATTTGATTCAGTGACATTTAATTAAATTGATAGACTTTAGCTAGCTATTTGCTAGCAGAAGCACATATTAGCATCTTGAATGCTAAGATTTACATGCTCCTTCATTCAAAGCAACTGAAAATAACAAAATCACTCGACAGCCAAACAAAATGCTCCACTCTTCTCCACAATAGTAACCCACTGTAATTTAAATGGTTTAATAATTCCAATGTAATTTAACATTAAACAATATTGCACACTATCAAGTCTTCCCCTTTTCTAAATTTCTCAAAAAACATAAAATAACACTTAATTTTTATATATAAACATTTATTCTCTCTTAATTCAACCATATGCAAAGGTTTATGATTAATATCCTCGTTTAGATGCTGGATATGGTTATATAGTACAATCAAAACAATATGAATAGAAAAAAAGAAAGAAAAAAATCCATTCACTCTATTGGCTGTACAGCCGCAGAGAATTTGACCAATGTAAGCTGTCCGGCCGGACAACTTACATTGGTCAACTGCTCTTATCCAATCACCAGCTCCACCAGTTGTAGAGCTCTCTAATTATAATTCTTACTAGTAACAATTCAATTGTAGAGCTCTCTGACTAAAAATGAATGGAAGACAATGGAGACATATGACTAGTAAAAATTAATTTGTAGAGCTCTCTAATTGCAATTGTTACTAGTAAGAATTGAATTAGAGAGCTCTGTAATTGTAATTCTTAGTAATAATTGAATTAGAGAGCTCTCTGAATGTAATTCTTACTAGTAATAGCCTAATTAAGTTAGAGAGCTCTCTAATTGTAATTCTTACTAGTAACAATTGAATTGTAGAGCTCTCTAATTGAATTGTTACTAGTAAAAATGCAATAATGACGAGTAAGGCTGGGTACAATTTAAGCTAAAACGGCTTGCCATACGCATGTGTGCCAGAATGTCTATTTTGTTGAGTATCCTCTCAAGAACAGTCTTAAATGAGTTAAATAAATTCTTAAATGGAAGTAAATAGTAGTGAGAGAATGAGATGCGTGAGATCCTGTCAGTAGCCGCAGATCTTAAAGTGACAGGGGCCATTAATTATGTCTGTCAGTAAAGTTAACCTAAAGAACAGAGGGAACAAAGAAAATTACTCACTGCTCTTGACTAAAGAATGTTTGTCGCTTTGATAAGGAGTAATCTATATTTCATTTATAATGTATGCAGGGCAGACTGTTTAAAACCTTATTCAATTTCTTTACGGTACAGTTAAATATGATAATTATTATGGGTTAAAGGTGCTGTATGCGATTTTTAGCGACCTCTAGCGGTGATGTTTCAGAATGCAACAAGAGCGCTTGTGCTCGTGCTCAATCTCAAGAGCGAGCAATCATTCACTACCAGCCACACGGAGACTTTCAACGCAACGGCGAAATTATCACTCGTGCAGGAAACTAATGTAAACTCCCACTGCAGGTACAATAATAGTCTACTTTTATCAGCTTGACGTTGAACTAATGCTCTGTGCTTGAACCATGATCATAATGTTACAATAAACTGCATTTAGCCGACATGTGATGTTATACAGCTTTTTTTTGTTTTTTATATTTATGTGGAGTTTGTGTTGGAGTCTGTGTTGTGCTGGAAGCAGGACGTTTTGGGGGGTTATCAGACTCCATGTCGAACTCCACTCCAGCTGAATTGCCGTAGGATAGAGAGGCTCGGGACTCGGGAGCGCGCATACACGTCACTTCTGATGGATTTCGCAGGAAATCCGACCCGGAGACCTCGCATATAAATAAGAATATTGGCCTTCAGAGATAATGGCAAAACCCGAAAAGTGGATCGTTGCAATATGTGATTACAACCCCTTCAAACACAGGCAATAAAAAAGGATTAATTTTATAAAAATAGTTACATATAGAACCTTTAAATGAGGATTGTCTTAAGTTTACATACATTAAAATTTTGTATCTTTTTTCAAGCTTTTCATTTAAAATGTTTGGGGAAATCATTTTCATCGAGATATCAGGATAATAGTGATACTGGCTTTCATTCATTAAAAAGATGCAATTTAAGCTGTAATACTTAATAAATAAATGGTGCCATTGAAGATCAGTCGTCATCGTCGTCGTCAACACACCAACACCCCCCTCCCTCCTCCAAAAAAAGTTCAGGCTCAGGAAATTTTTTCACTTTAACCCCTGCTAATGGTGTTCGGGAGTTTAGAACATTTCATATGTTGCTAATCTTCAACTCAAAAGTGACATAGGTCAGGGATCAGGTAGCACAGAGGGGGTGTGTGTGTGGAGGGACGGGATGAGTTTTTTAATACTTCCCTACCGTCTCAGGCTTTCTCGACCGATTTTTAACATTGTATATCATAGCTTTAATGCATCTCTAATTCACCCGCAATTAATTGGAATATTATTTTGTATTACATGGATTCATCACTAACGTGCAGATGTGAATTTATAGATTTTTTTTCTTTCTTTTTTTTCATCCTAAATGATGATGTAAACAGGGGGCTGTTTAGCTACATCTGGCCACTTCATGTATTTCTGTGATTTGATTGCTATCCAATCTTGAAAAGATTGCCCTCCGAAACGCATTCGAGACAGATTTAAATCCGATCACTCAAACCACTTCATGAGGAGGTCTGGGCTGCTTTACAGACGAAACTGGACACATGTAAATGTATCTGGTTGTTGAAACCGCATATGTAAATTGTACTTCTCCCAAAAATGCTGAAAAAAAAAAAAACGTGTGAGAGCCTGTTCCATTGCTATGTTATATGATTTTTATCTTATGTTATATTATATGCAATGTTATGACGAAGCTGGCACCACGCATTACCTGAGCATCTATTCATAAAGCCAACATAGTTAACTATCATAAATCAAAGTGAATGTAAGTCACAGACACTTAACACACAATCATCTTCATTAAAAGTGTCTCTTTTATTGTCACGGTGTGGTGCAGGCAGAAGAACAGGCAGAGTCCAAAAGCTCCAATACAAAGGTTTACTCACAAAATAACTAGCACGGATACAGGCAGACGGAAGCAACACAGGGTAACATGAACATGGACCGACCAGGACAGACTGAACAGAGGCAAACTAAATACAAGCAAGAATCAAACATAACAAGGTGAAGACAGGTGATACAGATGAACAAGACGATGAACCGGTGGCTGATTAGGGAGTGAGTTCAGGTGTGCAGACAAGAGGATCCTGGGAAGTGTAGTGCAGAAGATGAAGACAGACTGGTGCAGTCGAGGACTGTGACATCACTCCCCCCTCCCGGTAGGCGTGACCTCATGCCGTAGAACAGGAGAGGGAGGGTGGGCGCCTTGAAGGCTGGCCAGGGCCTGGCTAAACCGAGACAGAAAGCCTCCAGAGCGGAGCAGGACGTGGACGTGACCAGGGCGGAGCAGGCTGAGGGTGTGGCCAGGGCTGAGCAGGACGTGGTGGAACAGGCTTAGGGCGTGGCCAGGGCGGAGCAGGATGTGGTGGAACAGGCTTAGAGCGTTGTCAGGGCGGAGCAGAACGTGGCGGAGCAGGCTGAAGGCGTGGCCAGGGCGGAGCAGGCTGAGGGCGTGGTGGAGCAGGCTGAGGGCGTGGCCAGGACAGAGCAGGACGTGGCGGAGCAGGCTGAGGGCGTGGCCAGGGCGGAGCAGACGAACCCTCGGACGTCCAGGGTGGAGCAGACGAACCCTCTGGCGTCCAGGGCGGAGCTGTTGGACCCTCGGTCCAGCAGGCTGTTCGGGCGGCCATGGCGGTGAGGACCCTTCGGGCGGCCATGGTTGAGCGGACCCTTCGGGCGGCCACGGCGGTGAAGACCCTTCAGACGGCCACGGCGGCGAAGACCCTTCAGGACGGCCACGGCGGTGAAGACCCTTCAGACGGCCACGGCGGTGAAGACCCTTCAGGCGGCCGTGGCTGGGACATTGAAGCCCCCCCCCCCAAAATATTTGGGGTGAATCCCCAGATTAGGGGCAGACAGGGCACGAACAGTCTCTATTGGGTCTGTCTCGGCGGGACGAGACTCTGGCTGGGCGGTCTCGGCGGGACGAGACTCGGGCTGGGCGGTCTCGCGGGACGAGACTCGGGCTAGGCTGTCTCAGCGGGACGAGACTCGGGCTGCGCTGTCTCGGCGGGCAAATAGTGTTGTTTCGTATTGCTACATATTAAGTAGCGTTTGTTACCCCCTTGTTCTGTGTAGTTACAGGGTACTGTAAGTGTAACCCCTGCGGGCTGTAAATTAAAGTGGTGCTTGTTACCCCTTTATTACCACAAACTTAACATATTGTTCCCTTATATTTACACAAAAGTACACTATAACTACAGAAACATACACCGTAATTTTGGTGTACTTGCACAGTTGTTTGCGGGTCGTAAAATAAAGTGTTACCAGTCTTTGATTTTGAAATTAGCTGATGATCAATAAAATGCAGTTCATTACTGTTGCTTTCGGTGACTTGAACTCCGTTAAATCTGCATATAGCGCGTTGTTTGAAAAACGAATTTATATCTGTTTTGCGAAAACAAAACATATTTATGTGACCAGGAGTAAATGGAATCTTTTTTGATAAATCAGATCAGTAAAAACGCATGAAGTGTCCAGGTATAAACAGTCCCATTATGAGCTGTCAGGATCTGTATAATTTTCTGTTAATTAATTGCAAATTGTGGCATGTTGCAAATCAGTCTCATCTCTTGTGTTTTTATGAATGATGTCAGCGACTAGTCAATGTCAACTCGACTTTGATGTCATAACAGTCTTAGTATGGCGAAAAAATCTCAAGTCGTTCAACCCCTACTGTTCGCAGCTATATTTCATTTTATTTTTTACTACATTTAGTCTTGTCTTTCATCAAGGATATTGCATGTTTATTTAGTCACAGTTATCATTTTCGTCTCATCTTAGTCATGAAAAAAAAGGTTGTGAGCAAACATTTTTTGTCATAGATTTCGTTAATGAAATTAACACTACTTTCTATGCAGTAGATGGTTAGCTTCTTTGGGGTAGAACAGAGGTTTGTTTAGTAAGACTGCCACACAAAGGGCAGTCAACAGTCATGCTTTTGTTCTTCCCTCATGGTTTTCCAGAGCGTCCGTCATGATGCGCTTCAGGAAGATGTTGAAGAGAGTAGGAGAAAGTAGGCATCCTTGACGTTGTAGAGATTCTGATCAGGAGAATCATTTAATACGCTTCATGTAATCAATAAACTCTTAAAGAAAATAAGAGTCAACAAAGGGGTTTTCAACACATTCTTACGAACATGTGGTTAACTTCGGGATGGACGTTTATTGCTTTAGGCGCCGCAAAGTTCTGGACATTAATTTCTTTTATAGTGATGAATGTTACACCCCCAGAGAATTACGAACACAAGTTATCTATCTTTAAACAAACGTCTCAGTCAAATGCCTCAGTTCTCCCATCTTAATTGGGTTCTCCCTTCTTTTTTACTTGCTAACTTGTTTTGTTTTACTTTTGTTTTACTTTTGCGAATAGCCAGTTAAAGTTCTGAAACGTGTGTCCTCCGTCTTCCAGTCTTCGACAATAAGGCGACCTTCACGCACAATAGAACTGTTCAGGACGCGTTTGAGTTCCCGCGAAATGATCACACGTGGAAGGAACAAAGCAAACTGTGCCACCCATTTCCTGGACTGCACACACACGATATCAACAATACCAACCAGGTCTGAAATGCAAGTGTTCCACTAAATTTTAGACTCAAGTTTCAATCCTGTGGGTGTCTCTGAAGGTTAAATTGTGCTAGCAATTGTATTTGTCCTTGTGTTTCCGTTTTCCCATTTGTCCCTTTCTTATTGTTTTATTCTCATTTGTTTTAGGCCTTGTTTACACGAGAATGCTCGCGGGTGAAAACATAAAAATAGTTTATCGGATGTGCCTTTCGTTTACACGGAGACAGCATTTTTTGGGCTTAAAAATGAAAAAAGTGAAACCACCCTCCAGAGTGGAAATCTTAAAAACGCTCCACAGCCGCTTTCCCGTGTAAATGGTAAAAACGCAAAAGTCTGCTTGACAGTGAAGGTTGTACGCAGACGCGCGGACTTGGTGTTGTTGTGTGGCAGTGCTTCATATTTCCACCTAGCTGCCTGGAGTGCATACTACATTGAATTTCACACTCTTTTGCATCATCATATGCACGTGGATTTCCCACCCAAAACGCTCTTATATATGCAGAATAAAAAGTGATAACAAAACGCCACTTTTGCGTTTTCTCTTCAGAATTGTTTCCGTGTAAACATAGCCTTAGATATATCTTGTGTGATTGTAGTGCAACTTAGTTGTGTTCTTTTATTAAACCTCATTTTATACATTATTTGCCATTGTCTGTATTGATCACATAACAAAGGCTCTTTAATATGAGATCCTAACGCTACAATCTGATATTTGTTAAGTGCACAAACAATGTCAGTAAATTTAAGCTAAAACAGACCAAGTGATTGACAGCCTTTTGCAGAACAGCACGCTGGATGAGCTCACTAAGGAAGCCGCGTCAATCCCTTTGGTATTTTAAAGATCAAACACCTATATGTTTGTGCGGGAAATATTCTGAGTTAATCATAATTCGTAGTGTTTAATTTTTTATATATACCCGAAGCAGACGTGTGTGGTCTAAAACCCCTCGTTTGGTGATTAATTTATGTAAGGACTTGGTTCAAGCTATATTCAATAATTTGTTGATCAAGATCAAAAATTGTGAATATTTTTCCCCGAAATTCAAATTGAGCACAGACTGTCATCTTTAACCAACTACCAATGGCTTCTTTGTGGAGGACTGCACTGGTGGCCTTTTTATGCAGGTGCTTGATGACTCATTAAGATTGGGGCTGATGTTATACTTCCTCATGGTCACCCACAAAGCTGCATGCCAAACCCGGTCAAAGGCTTTCTTAAAGTCCATGAAAACATGATAAAGATGTTGCAAGTACCTGTTGCAGATGATTCTTAAATTAAAAAATCTGTTCGGTGGTACTACATCCTGTCCCAAATCCGACCTGTTCTTCTGCGAAAAGACAATCTTCAGCAACATTCAAATTATCGTACTATTATTATCATTAGCCACCTCAGTAAAGTCCTACTGAAGATAATACTGAATAAGTTGGAATCTTAAGCTATATCCAACTTATTCAGTATTATCTTCAGTATTATCTACTGGGGTGGCTAATGAGAATAATGGTACAATAATATTAACATTGCTGAAGATTGCCTTTTTAGGAAGCATTACAAGTAGTCTAAGTTGTAGGCCACTCCCCATTTTTCCAGATGTTGTTGCAAATGATAAGGGCTTTGATTATTATTTCTCCTCCTGCTTACAACAGTTTAGCTGGAATGTTGTCCACTCCCACTGACTTTGCTTTCTTCAAAGATCGTATTGCTGCTTCAACTTCTCCTCGTAGAATAGGAAGGCTGTATTCTTTATTTATCTGGGGACATGTCAGTACTGCCAGATCTTCATTGGGCGTGTAGTTGTATAGTTCAGAGCAGTACTCCATCCACCTGTTGTAGATTTCTTGCTCTTCCGTGAGGCAATTACCTGCCTTGTTATTGATTGTGGACACTGGGTTTTTTCACATTTGTTAGTTCCTTCATGGTCAGATATGGGCTTCCTTCTTACTGTTGTTATAGTTCGGGCTATTTTCTATTTTCTGACTCTGGTCTTCTATTCAGGTCTCTTTTTCTGCATTCATGGATTTTCTGATTTCTGATGATGATTCTCACCCTCAGAGAAACACTGATCCATCTAAAATCATTTATGCTTATTCTGTGGAGCTAATGGCCCTCTCCTTCATGACTGTCCCATCAGACCTCCAAGATATCTGGTGAGTCCAGTCCAAATCCAACCTTGCATATCATCAGAAACACAAACGAATGTATCAGTTATGGCTACTACCCGTGACTCTTCACCTTGGCTGCACTCACCATGAATCCATCTCGCTTCGGGTGCTGGAAGGATTTACTGCCGACATCATCCTTGGACACCCGTGGCTTTAAGTGCATGAACTCAACATATCCTGCTATTCTGAAGAGATTCTTTCCTGAGGAATGAGATGTTTTAAAGCTTAAAGTCTTCATCTACCAAAAAACCTAACCTATTGTGATGATCAACTCTCCATTCCAGTGATGGCGACTACAATTGAGAGCCCCGTTCAAGACTGTAAGGTGGAGATTCCAACAGCATACCAGGCGTTTCAGGATGTGATTAGCATGCAGTTGGAAACTACCACCTCATTGGCCATGGTACTGTACTATTGAGCCTGGGACCCAGTTACCAAAGGGCAGGATATACCCACTATCCATTCCTGAGCAGAAGGCCATGGAGTAGTATGTAGAAGAGGCACTTCGAATGCTCATATTGCCTACTCTGCCTTTGTTTAGCCGCGCGTCAATATGAAGTTACTATACTGGTGTTCTATCAAATAATGCTACCTATAGTATCAGATTGTAGGTGTTCTGCCTTTGTTTTACTGTCCATTAAAATTGAAATTACGGTGTAGCCTGTGTACTTTGTACAGCTGCCATCAGTCCCTGTAGCTTCTGGTGTCCTCGGAGCTTAGTCCTGCACAAATCAGATCATTTAGTATGATCTGAACCCGCTTCATCAACAATATCAATGGAGAAGGATATATGCAGAGTTGACAGAAAAATGTTACACATGCCGTAGCAGGTGAATACAATAAAGATCAAAAACCCTGCCTCATCCAGTTCAGGTACTGGACCTGCTTGAAACACTCACACCTGGTAGAGTGTCAAAACTATATAGCAGGGAGTGATAATCCCGTCCTTCGGATGAGACGTTAAACCGAGGTCTTGACTCTCTGTGGTCATAAAAAATCCCAGGATGTCTTTCGAAAGAGTAGGGGTGTAACCCCGGCATCCTGGCCAAATTTGCCCAGTAGCCTCTGTCCATCATGGCCTCCTAATCATCCCCATATATACACCAATTGGCTTCATCACTGTCTCCTCTCCACCAGTAAGCTGGTGTGCGGTGAGCGTTCTGGCGCAATATGGCTGCCGTCGCATCATCCAGGTGGATGCTGCACATTGGTGGTGGTTGAGGAGATCCCCCCCCTTCTATGTGAAGCGCTTTGAGTGTCCAGAAAAGCGCTATATAAATGTAACGAATTATTATATTATTATTATTATTATAATAATGAAGCAACAATATTGGTGCATACAAATACAACATAATGCAATAACCAGCCAAGTGCACAATAACAGGGTAGACGCATACTGAAAATACGCAGAACACAGAAGGTTGTGCAATAATTTTTTGTGCCAAGCATATCTACTGACTCTGTTGATTTTCTCCTTGATTCTTTCGACTCAAAAATTAAGAGTGTAATTGATGATATTGCTCCTGTGAAAGTCAGGAAGAATAATGGTAGACAAAAAGCACCCTGGAGAAACTCAACAGCAGTGCAAAATATCAAAACTTGTAACTTGCAAAAAGCTTGCAAAATATCAAAACAAAACCCAAAACTTGTAGTCCATTACAACATCTACAAAGACATCATCCATGCTTTTAATATGGAGCTAGGCAAAGCTAGACAGACTTTCTTCTCAAATATTAGAAATAGCAACTTAAACAGCACACACACTCTTTTTGCTACTGTAGAGAGACTGACAAACCCCCCAAGCCAGATTCCAAGACAGCAAGTGCAGTGAGTTTGCTTCTTTCTTCTCTGAGAAAATCAATAATATCAGAAAGGTGATCAGCACATCCTTGAGTTGCTCTGGAGTCAGACAGTTCAGACCAAAATCTGTAGTTACTATGTCTGTTTTTGAAGAAATTGATGGCACAATTTTGGAAGAAACCGTTCAGCACCTTAAAACATCAACATCAAAAGTGTGTTAAACTGTTTAGAAGCAGATCTCCAAGAGGTGGTAAATGCCTCACTTGTGAGTTTTCCAATCCCCTTAAAAACTGCAGTTGTCAAGCCCCTCCTGAAAAAGAGCAATCTGGATAAGACCATCCTAAGCAATTATAGACTGATCTCAAATCTCCCTTTCATAGGCAAGATCATTGAAAAAGTTGTCTTCAATCAGCTGAACAAATTCTTAAGCTTGAATGGATACTTTGACAATTTTCAATCTGGTTTAAATCTGGTATCACAGCACAGAGACAGCGCTCATGGAGATAATAAACGATTGTGAAGAGGCTCACTTTAACCAGGAAGGAAGAAGACAGGGATCGGCTTGAGCTGGGACACTCTCTTTATTCACGATCTCTTAGATCAAACACAAAGGGGCGCACAGAGCGCGTTCACCGTGCACAAGCACAGCCAGTAACACAATAACTCTCGCTGAATTCTCGCTGTCTCGTTCCACAGCAGCACACACAAGGTCCCAGCTCGTCTCTCTCTCTCGTTCCTTCTCACACGCCGGCTTCAATCCGGTCTCTCCATGTCAATTACTGAAATCAGACACAGGTGATCATCATCTGCAATTGACCTACTTACACTCCTCTCTGTTCCGACCCGCCCCCCGTCCCCCTCCTCCTGGAGAGGAAATCGGCCACAGCCATCTGTACACCCGGCCTGTGGATCACCTGAAATTTAATTGGTTGTAAAGCCAGATACCAACGGGTGATCCGCGTCTTGTTATCCTTCATACGGTGAAGCCACTGTCTAACCTCCTTTTTGGTCTTGGGTCTTGGACAAGTCGCAACTGCTGCCGTCTTATCAATTTGTGGACGCACCTGACCATGACCCAAGTGAAAGCCCAGATATCTTACTTCCACCCGCCCAATTGCACACTTCTTCGGGTTGGCCGTGAGCCCTGCCCCTCTCAGTGTCTTTAGGGCAGCTTGCAAATGCTGCATATGTCGCTGCCAGTCACCACTATAAATGATGATATCATCTAGATATGCCGCGGAATATGCAGCATGCTGTCAGAGAATTCTGTCCATCAACCGCTGAAAGGTGGTTGGAGCCCCAAACAACCCGAACGGAAGCGTAACAAATTGGTGTAATCCGAACAGCGTTGTGAAAGCTGTTTTTTTTTAAGTCCAAATGTCGAATAAAAACGAGCGGAACCTAGTCGATCAAGCAATTCGTCAACTCTAGGCATTGGATATGCGTCAAATTTCGACACAGCATTCACCTTCCTGTAATCCACGCAGAACCGAACCGAGCGGTCCGTTTTAGGGGCCAAAACTATCGGGCTCGCCCAATCACTGTTGGATTCTTCTATCACTCCCATTTCCAGCATTGCTTCTAATTCATTTTGAAGTACATTTTTCTTGTGTTCCGGTAATCTATACGGCCGGCTGCGAACGACCACACCCGGTTCTGTCTCAACATGGTTCTGGATGAGATTCGTTCGTCCGGGCAGGGGTGAAAACACATCAAAAAAATCTACTTGTATTGATTTGATATCAGTCAGCTGGGAGGGTGAGAGGTGGTCACCTCCCAGGGCCAGAGCGAGAGATCGAGACTTTGCACTCACCTCTGGACCCAAATCCTCCTCCCCACTTACTACCGTCGCCAGCATCACTGATTCTGCCTCCGACCATTTTTTAAGCAGGTTGAAGTGATATATTTGATGTGCTCCACCCCTGTCCGTTCGAGCTACCTCATAGTTGAGATCCCCAACTCGCCGTGTGACCTCAAAGGGTCCTTGCCACTTTGCGAGTAATTTCGAACTAGATGTAGGGAGCAATGCAAGCACTTTATCTCCCGGTGTAAACTTCCGCAGTCTAGCCCCCCTGTTGACTCTGTCTGTCCTGGGCCCGCAACAAATTCTCCCTTGATAGCCACCCCAAAGTGTGGAGTTTTGTTCTCAGGTCCAGAACATACTGAATTTCGTTTTTACTATCTGAAGGTCCGTCCTCCCAGGCCTCTCTAAGGACGTCCAGCACGCCACGGGGCTGCCGTCCATAGAGAAGCTCGAAGGGGGAAAACCCTGTGGAGGCTTGCGGGACCTCCCGTACAGCGAACAAGAGGGGTTCTAACCACCGATCCCAATTTTTGGCGTCTTTGTGTACGAACTTTCGAATCATGAATTTTAACGTGCGTTCGACCAAACCGTCTGTTTGTGGGTGGTAGACGCTTGTTCGAACAGATTTAATGCCCAATAACTTATAAAGCTCGCAAATCGTACGTGACATAAACACCGTGGCCTGATCGCTGAACGTTTTCTAACCCATACATGCTTAAACAATCGCCTGATGGACTGAATGAGCCCTTCTCTGATCACTGCGATCGCCTCTATAATCCTGTACAGTAAAATAAATAAGAAGGATTCGGCCTCGAATCTGAGACTGGGTGTGACGTCATGCGCGTTCACGCTCGCCTGGCTATGTGCCTATGCCTTGCAGGTTAGTGTATTCGCCGCCATTCTCTGTGTCAGAAGACAACTCGAGCGACACAACTTTAGTCAACTTTCCACAAATGTAGACGATGGATTCAAAGGGGCTGTTTAGCCTACACCTGGTCACTTAATGCGTTTTCTGTGATCGGATAGCTATTCGATCGTGAAAAGACCAGGTTGCCCTCCAAAACACATTCGAGACGGATTTGAATCCGATCGCTCAAACCACTTGAGGACATGGTCTGGGCCACAATTCAGACGAAACTGGACAAGTGTAAATGCATCTGGTTGTTGAAACCAGGCTAGCCTCTATGTCATGTTGTTTTAGTCATATATGACGACGTGCATCACCTCAGATGAGCAGCTGAGCGCCTATTCATCAAGCCAGCGCGCCGCAATCTATCGCAAATAAAAGTGAAAGTAAGTCGCAGACGCTTGACACTACAATCTTCATTAAAAGTAAAGAAATGAAATGATCTTACCAGGCCTGTCTTATTGCTGTCTTTGCTGATTTTGAAATTAGCCGATGATTAATAAAATGCAGCTCATATATGTTGCTTTCGGTGATGTGCACTTCATGAAATCTGTATAGCGCGGGAATTGAATATCAGATTAATATCTGTTTTGCAAAAACACATTTTTGTGACCAGGTGTAAATAGAATCGTTTTGATAAATCAGATAGCTATCCGATCTGAGAAAACGCATGAAGTGGCCAGGTGTAAACAGCCCCAAAGAGACTGGCTTGTGGTTCATTCCAAACCCCAACGCAAACTCCACGTAAGACAAAGAAAATACAACTTCTGTCTGTCCAGTGCCAGTCGTCGGAATAAGACGAGAGTCAACATCGGGAAGCTTTCAACAAACGGAGAGATCTCCAGTCTGCTCTAGGGCTCAAACGGGTCCTATACAAAGGAATAACTTATATTGTTCATGAATGTGTTTCCATAATAATACAATCATAAGTGGATAGAGTAAGTACATAAAACAGTACAACAAGGAAATAGGTGGAATGGAAACAAAAAACGTTTTCTACTACGCCTGTTTTCCCCTCATACACACATATAAGTGTGTAATTTACTCGAATGCCTTTCCTTTCATATATTAATGACTTGCAGATTTATAACTGTATTACATCATTATGACTGTATCAAAAGATGTGTATCGCACAGTGTGCGGCTGATGCTCCTTTGGTTATGAACAGCTTGTGCAAACGTGTGTGTATGTGTGTGTTCCATGAGCGTGCACGCAGTTTCGCTTGTCACCAGAGGGGAGTTTTCTGCAAAAACTCAGATACTTGCGTTTTGAACCTTTAAATAGAATATTAAGTAATTTAAGTCTATTTAAGCTCTTTTCTCTTTTATACAGCTCCTGATTTCTGCAGCTGGCACCCCCTGCTATGTGAAAGATGAGCTTGTGTGGCAGAAAGGCACTGACACTCCTCAGCAGTGTGTTTGCTGTATGTAGTCTGGGACTCCTGGGTATTGCCGTCAGCACCGACCACTGGCTCTACCTAGAAGAGGGGGTCATCCTACCCCTCAATCAGAGCACTGAAATTCGAATGTCTCTCCATTCAGGGCTCTGGAGGGTCTGTTTTCTAGCAGGTAAGTGTATGTGTGTGTGTGTGTGTGTCAGAGAGAGAGCGAAAGAGAGACGGCATGTGCTTCCTTTGTGATACTGCTACATATACATTTTTTTTAATAGATTTAAAAAAATAATATTTGTTGTAAAAACGTCTCAGTTACTGATGTAACCCTCGTTCCCTGAAGGAGGGAACGGGAGATGTGACGTCCACAGGGTCACTTCAGGGAGCCCTATCAACTTTGAGTATCTACAGAACGAGCCAATAAACGTTGGCGTGCGTGAGAAGCGGCACGCACCCCGCCCCGCAGCGCGAGTATAAACAGGAAGCGGGCGCATGCATTCAATGTTTTTCGCTAAGGAGCCGAGACGTTCCCTTTCAGTCGCTCACATTCAACGTGACTTTGGCTGGGGTGAAAGGCTTGCTTAGAGGGAGTTCGGACTTCTGCTCCATTATAACCCACACAGTGGAACTCTTTTGGATAACACTGGGATATTGACCCTTCCAGAGGAAAGTGCGGGCAGGGCACGCCTTGGGCTTCATAAGCTAAGGTGATGCCATCCACTATCCAGTGGGCCAACCTCTGCTCGGAGACAGCCTTCCCTTTCTGCTGGCCTCCGTAACAGACAGAGAGCTGATCTGAGGTCCTGAGGCTTTGCGTTCTGTACACGTAAAGACGCAGAGCGTGAACGGGACAGACAAAAGCCAGGGCTGGGTCTGCCTCCTCCGAAGGCAGCGCTTCCAGGTTCACTACCTGGTCCCGGAAGGGAGTGGTAAGAACCTTGGGCACGTATCTGGGCCAGGGTCTCAGGATCATGTGAGAGTTATCTGGGCCGAATTCTAGGCATGATTCGACGACCGAAAATGCATGCAGGTCCCATACCCTCTTGATAGAGGCCAATGCAACCAGGAGAACTGTCTTACAGGACAAGATTTTTAAAGGAGATCTCCAGTGTAAAATGAACCTTGGGTCTGGTAAAACATTGGTACCTAGTCAACCGTTCTCTGAGATTTGTTTTCATGATAATCGAATGTAAAGAGTTTTATCTCTAAAAACTGTTTAGCGTATAATGCTAGTACTGGGGGCATTTACTAAGTAAAAAGAAATCTCTAGTTTATACCACTAACAAGGCTCAAAAAAACCCCAAACCAACACAGTAACATAATGAGGGTCCCTGCATGCAAAATTAAGCATTGAGTTTTTTTTCATGGTTCGGTTACGACACGCCTCATAATCAAAGCCCAACAGGGGAGTTTCAGACTCATATTCTCTCTTGAATATGAGTATGACGAAGTCAGGCTAGTTGTGACTAGTAAGATAAGATTATTTACTCGTAACAACTACAAAAGAGAAAATATGAAAATAGAGACTAGTTGGTTAAAATGATTAAATGTTAAAATGGCTTGCCATAATGCGGCAGGAGCCTAGATCACCCTGACAGTTGATGTACGCAACGGTTGCAGTGCTGTCCGTACGGACCAGTACTTGCCTTGTAGCGGCGTTTTGAAGCGGCCCAACGCAAGATGTACTGTGAACAAACAATGGCACCACAGACGTACCCAGGGTGGGGCAGCGCGGCGGAATGCAGGGATCCGACTCGGACGGCATAGCGGCCCGGGGTGGGGTCTGAGTGTGAAGTGCAACACGTACCTGCTTCCGTCGAATGGCAGAGTGAGTGTGCGGAGCCGTCAGTGCATCCGGAACACGGCCACTGCTGCTCACTGGCAATGAAGGAGGGGCTTTAAGGGGTGACAAGGCATAGTGTCGTTGACCACCAAGCACGCCCACTTGTGACCTAGAGGTTTCAGAAATTGCTCTTTTGTTAAAAAAGTGGGTACCACTGGTCCGTGGGTCAGTGGCAGAAACAAAAGATTCTCTGCCCGGCCGTCCACCGGGGGAAGGAGCGGTGCCTTAACCACCTCCTGAAGAGCAACTTTATCCACCTATGGGTCACCCATCCCAGGTTCGTTTGCACCTGTGCTTGCCTCCTGGTTTGGCAGCGGCCTGAGGAGGGATGGTGGCTGCTGCTACTCAGGGTTAGCGGGAGCGGAGCGGGAGGTCGACCTCGGTGCAAACACGAGAGGCAACTATTGTGGCCGTCTGCTGGCTCCAAGGAACGACCGCATCCAGAAATGCACATGCGGAATGACATCCTAAAAAGGATGCAGGGTCACACTTGTGCTCTTTTAAAAAATCTAAAAAAGAGAAAAATAACTCTCTCAGTGCTGAAGCACCCAGGGATAGCCGCGGTGTAATTAGGGTGCACACTCACGAGAGGAACGCCCAAGGAGACTTACACACACAGAAATACACACACACAAGCAATGCTGTGAAAACAACAGTTGTGAGCTGTAATGCTCGCAGCCACCGCTGATCGCACCTTCATACCAGCACTGGAACAGAGTATTCTCCTTCTTTAGTCTCCAACGAGGCAGCAGTCTGCAGAAACTCAGAGTCAAAACGAAATCTCGGTTCCGAAGTGAAAGACAGTGAGTGCTTGCGCCCGCTCTGCGGGGCGTGGCATGGGGCGTGTGGCGCTTCTTGCGCACGCCAACATTCATTGGCTCGTTCTGTAGATCCTCGAAGTTGATAGGACTCCCTGAAGTGATCCCCTAACGTTGTCATGTTGACGTCGAATGTGAGTGACTGAAAGGGAACCAAATATTCCACTATAGCAGTTGACCCTCTGGGCCCTATTTTAACGATCTGAAATGCAAGTGTCAAAATGCAAGTAACTTTGTGGGCGGATCCCAGCGCTGTTGCTATTTTCCTGGTGGGATAAATGCCTCTTGCGCCTGGCGCAAATCTAAAAGGGGTTGGTTTGAAATAGCTTCATTATTCATAGGTGTGGTTTGGGCATAACGGAAATAAACCAATAAGAGCATCATATCACATTCCCTTTAAGAGCATGATGAACGAGGTGCGCTTGTTCCATGGCGCAATTATATTTTAACGGCACATTTACCAGACGCGCTTCAGCATCGGTTCACAGCCGAGAGATCGATGTTCTCGTCAGGGCCGTGAAAGAAAGATAAGTGACATTGGGGATGGGACAAACCCACCCAAATTAGCTTCGGTTAAATGTGCATATAATAATTTGGGTAAATGTCTAAGCTTTATGCCTATTTTTCCCATCGTCATGGACACAATAATGATTTCCCTCATGTTTAACCTTTAACGTGTTAAACCTGCCTCGTCCCATCCAGGAGCCACACGTGTAGTCTCCACAGATCGGGACGAGGGTGCCCCAGGGTGCCCAGTCTCTGAGAGAGGAGGTCCTTCCTCAGAGGAATTGGCCAAGGAGGTGCTGTCGCGAGGAGTTTCAGTTCGGAGAACCAGGTCTTGGTGGGCCAATACGGGGCTACCAACAAGACCTGCTCCTCGTCCTCCTTGATCTTGCACAGAGTCTGTGCGAGAAGGCTCACTGGGGGAAACGCATACTTGCGTAGACCCCGCGGCCAGCTGTGCGCCAAGGCGTCTGTGCAGAGCGTGCCCTCGGTCAGAGAATAAAACAGGGCGCAATGGGATGAGTCGTGGGAAGCGAACAGATTTAACAGTGCCTCCCTGAACTGGTCCCATATCAGCTGGACCGACTGGGGATGGAGTCGCCATTCGCCAGTAGAGACTGGACGGAACCATGACAGCTCGTCGGCTGCCAGGTTGCGCTCTCCTGGAATGTACATAGCACAAAGGGACCTCAGGTGCTTCTGTCTCCATAATAGGAGGTGGCGTGCGAATTGCGACATCCGACGTGAGCGTAGACCACCCTGACGGTTGATGTACGCTACTGTTGCGGTATTGTCTGAACGGACAAGTACGTGTTGACCCCTGAGCAGCGCTCGAAAGCAGTGCAGGGCCAGGTGTACTGCCAGCAACTCGAGGCAATTGATATGCATAAGGCGCTGAGGTACTGTCCAGGAACCCGCTGCTGCATGTCCATTGCACATGGCTCCCCAACCCGTGGCAGAGGCATCTGTGGAGACAACAACATGCCTGGAAACTCGCTGAAGAGGGACCCTGGCCCGTAAAAAGCTGAGGTTCGTCCACGGGAAGAAGGTCTGACGGCAGGTCGGAGTTACTGGAACTCTGAGCGTACCACGATGCCATGCCCACCTCGGGACTCGATCGCGAAGCCACAGCTGAAGCGGTCTCATATGAAGCAGTCCGAGCGGCGTTGCCGCGGCTGCAGATGCCATATGCCCCAGGAGCCTCTGAAAAAGTTTGCCCTCGAACTGTTGAAGCCAAGCCAGCAGTGAGTGTGCTCGCTCGCTCGTGAGCTGCGCGCACATGGCGACCGAGTCTATTTCCATACCGAGAAAATAGATCCTCTGCACTGGGCAAAGTTTGCTCTTCTCCCAATTGACCCGAAGGCCCAGATGGGTTAGGTGCCGGAGCACAAGGTCTCTGTGTTCGCAGACCTGATCTCGAGAGTGTGCCAAGATTAGCCAATCGTCAAAATAATTCAGGATGCAAACCCCGTGTTCGCGAAGGAGAACAAGGGCTGCCTCGACGATCTTCGCAAAGACGCGAGGGGACAGAGCCAACCCGAATGGGAGAACCGTGTACTGATATGCCTGTCCCTCGAAAGCAAACCGAAGAAACGGTCTGTGTCGAGGTAAGATGGAGACATAAAAGTACGCGTCCTTCAAGTCCCGCACATCAGCCAGGTTGAGCCACAGATAACGCTCCTGGACCATGCTAGTGGCCATCACCTGACCCCGGGAGCGTGCAGCCACTTTAGTCGCCCCATGCAGTTCCCCATGCAGTTCGGGGAAGTAAGGAATTGGGGTCGGCTGCGGCCGTGAAGCAGCAACCTTGCCCAAAAACCAATCATCCATCCGTGAGCGATCGGGGCAGGGCGGCTTCGTTTTTCTTTGGTTCCACTCTAGCCCAATGCTCAGGGCGGCCCGAGACAGCATGGCTGTCATCTCGGGATCAGACACGGGCAACGCTGGCACTCCCAAGGGAGGCAACCCAGCCGCATCCTCAGTTCCTGAGGAGTCTAGCCCACCTTGTGACGCCACGATCGACATCGTGTCCTCCTCCGGAGCATCGAATGAAACAGACGGCACCTCCGAAGAGGCGCTCGTCTGAAGCACCGCAGCACTCGCGGGTTACAACACTGCTGCGGGGGGTGTGGCCCGAGCAACAAGCATTGGGTTTTTGTTCCACACCGTCAACGTCAGATCACCCTGTCCGCGAGCCGAAGAGCATCCCCTCGAGGAGGAAGCAGATCGGGTTGCAGATGCGGGGACTCTCACTGTAAGGTCATTGAGTCTAGATCTCAGTGTCGCGATGGTCATGTTTCCACAGAAGGAACATAAATCATCCACGAGCGCTGCTCTAGCATGCTCAATGCCCAGGCACACAAAGGAGTGCCCATCAGAGGAAGACAGGTTTCAACCGCAACCAGAAGAACACGGGCGAATTATCTTTAAAAAGACGTGCCACATGCAGCTCTTTCAGAAGAGAGGAGGAAATTCACTCTGCAGCGCTGAGGTGACCAGGGAGAAGCGCAAAGTCTGGCAGACCACTGCACAGATCGTAGGCAATGCAGGATCTCGCTGGGTACCGCCGTCACACCAACACTGGACAGGACGCTCGTCTCGAAGAGTTTAACTCAGTATCAATGGCTTGTGGAGTGAAGAGGTTCTCTTGGCTCCGAAGCGAAAACATACTGCGGTTGCGTCCGCTTCCTCCTTTTATACTCACAAGGTGGGGCGGAGATACGCTATGCAAATTCCGCAGACCCATGGCACAAACAGTAGCTGTTTTCGGACCAAGTCTATATACAATGTCCAAAGAATTAAGGTGACGAGGCAGATTCCGGTGAAAAGTTTCCGAAGACATCCAGGGTGATCTTCTTTACATTCTCATTGTTAGATTCGTATTTTAAAATATAAAACAGTCATTTAAACTGTAATAATATTGCACAATGTAAATGTTTTACAGCATCAAATAAAAGCAGACTTGATGAACATAAGAGACTTCATTTAAAAACATTAAAAAATCTTATCGACCTAATCATTTGAGCAGAGTTGTATTTAACAAAACGAATTACAGACACAGTGAAAATTATTTTTGTAGTTTAAATTCTGTTCATTCATTTATTAGATCATGCAAAATAGATAGCCTATTGTTTGCAGACATTTTGAGAGTAATTCCTAATGTATTATTTAAAGCTACACTGTGTGATTTTTACCCCCATCTAGTGGTGAAAAGGTATATGACCATCCAGTGAATATTAGTTTCTGTTCCTCTCAATTCTGATTTCGTTTTAACTCCTACGGTGGCCAATGTAGTCCAAGATTAACATGGCTTCCATTTCGACCTAGTCCATGAGTGTTAACTCAAACGTAAACGCGAAAGACGAAGCTTGAATTAACGGGTATGTCCGTCTTGGGTATGTAATGTACATTCAAGATGGAGGGACAACATGGCGACCGACATTAGAACCCCTTACCCGTATTTATTTTCAATGGCATATTATACACTCACGAGAATACTTTATTACTTGAACGAAGTAAATATACATTAAAGAACACATATATTTTTGAAAGAACTAAGTCAAGTCAAGTCAAATATATTTATATAGCGCTTTTCACAATACAGATTGTATCAAAGCTGCTTCACAGTATCAATCAAGACAACATCACAGTGTTTGTTTATTCATGAAAAAAGACAATCAAGATTGGTAGAGCTGATCAATGGTATGATGGGTCATTTAATTTGAATATCCCCAACTGAGCAAGCCAAAGGCAACAGTGGCAAGGAACCAAAAAACTCCATCACGTGACCCGATGGTGTCCTAAAACTCCATCAGATGACCCAATGGAGAAAAAAAAACCTTGGGAGAACCCAGGCTCAGTCGAGGGCCAGTTCTCCTCTGGCGTTTATGAACTAGAGGCCAAATTTACAGTAACTTTAAGATAAAAAAATTATATGAATGCCAGGCTAAATAAATGCGTCTTTAGTCTAGTTTTAAACTTGGAGAGCGAGTCTGAGCAACCAACAATATCAGGAAGGCTATTCCAGAGCTTCGGAGCTAAATGTGAAAATGCTCTCCCTCTTTTGGTGGATCTGGATATCCTAGGAATGACCAGAAGCCTCGAATTTAGTGATCTTAAAGAGCGCGTTGGATTGTAGGTAGGGCGATAGAAGATCTGTTAAATAGACTGGAGCTAAACCATTTAGGGCTTTATAAGTCAAAAGCAATACCTTGGAATTAATACGGAACTTTATAGGTAACCAATGAAGTGATGATAAAATCGGTGTTATATGATCATATTTTCTTGATCTAGTAAGAACTCTAGCAGCTGCATTTTGGACTAACTGTAGCTTGTTTATTGAGGATGCAGGACAACCGGCTAATAAAGCATTACAGTAATCTAGTCTCGAGGTCATGAATCATGAACTAACTTTTCTGCATCAGAGACAGATATCATGTTACATAGCTTAGCAATGTTTCTAAGGTGGAAAAAGGCTGTTTTTGCAACATATGAAATATGCTTTTCAAAAGACAGGTTGCAGTCTAATATAACACCCAGGTCTTTTACTGTATCGGATAAAGTAACAGGTGTAGATTTAAAATCTTCGTTTCCCCTTGTTATTTAATTTAATGAAAAGACACCAGTCATTCTGCCAATATATGTTATTTATTTTACCAATTTATATAAGACATAAGGGAGAGAGAGTATAATGGACCCGCAAAGATCGTCCTTGTTGCTTCTGTATTTTTCCCTCTCTCTGCCTAAACAAAGAACTTACACAGTACATATAGCTGTTCCAGAGAAACATCTGCTCTCCATCAATCATTGAAATGTATATTCTGCTCCACGGAAAGAAACATAATACACTCAACTTCCCCCCAAAGTCCCCCAAACTCTAAAAGTCTTCCACATACAGTATTCAGAAAAGTTTGATTCATAAAAATGTAGATTATAAATGATTATGAATATATATGAAAAGTATAAAAAATGTATATGAAAAGTGTAAATCACATGCATAATACTAACGATTATAATTATTAATAAAAACAATAAAAAAACTAAAAACAACATTAAATGATGAGATTGTGAATCTTCACAGGGCATCCTAATATGTTAAAGTTGTGCTGCGAAAGGTTTTGTGGACGGTTTTTAGAACCGATAAGTATTAGCTCTGTCTTGTTTGGATTTAATAAAAGAAAATTACGCGTGAGTGTTTTTAGCTAAGAATAAACTAAAAGACAACAACATTTTGCACAAGGGTCACATCTATTTATGGGTCCAAATGGTTCTAAGCAAGTATGGCTTATTGAGTGGCCTTGTTACTAAAAACATTTCAAAGCAAATGTTTGACCTACAAACCTTTGTGTCACACAGTAGTGTAGCTGATATACTGATTGTGGTCCACTGGATTAAAAATACATTGAATACTTTCAAATATGTATCAAGTTTGCATAAACATCAGAATCTCACAAAACATAAAATCTCACAAAATCTAGTCAAGTTAGTTGAGAGCAAGATAAATAAAATAACAAAAACAGCCTCTTTCTCAAAACTCTTCTTTGTAATCTAATGACATTACTTGCTTAGGAACCGGGAACACGTCCCATAAATCCTGATGTACTTGGTACATCATAAGAAGGATGGTGTCTAGGCTAATATTAGTCTCTCTGTTTATCCCGAGGGACCCTCTATGGTGGACCTGCACCTGGACCCATCCCAACTCATCCTTAAGTGCCGGCTTCATCGACACGACAGCCATCGGCACTGATCCTCAACAACTCGTCTCCATACCGGCGTGATTACTCGGACTTCCAAACATGGAAATGGACAAATGCTCTTAAAGTTTCGATCCAATTTGTCTTGTAATGCTACCCGAATCACACACTGTTCCTTCATTGGCCAGAGGCGAACTTGCCCTCCGACTGAGCCTGGTTTCTCCCAAGGTTTTTTTGACTTGCTTAGTTGGGGACATTTAATTTTCAACAATAATATTGATCTGTGTTGTATTTTTTGCATGTTATTACTGTGTAGCTGCTTTGATGCAATCTACATTGTAAAAAGCGCTATAAAAATAAAGGTGACTTGACTTGACTGAAAACGGGTATGATGATTGTATGATATATTTTTGCTGTCTTCACAGATAGCATGTTCATGTTTGTTTTGTTTTGTTTTTTTTTTAAGGAGAGGAGAAGGGTCGCTGCTTCACTATTGAATATATGATGCCCATGAATGTTCAGATGACATCAGAGTCTACAGCCAGTGTCCTGAGTGAGTCTCCTTTCCCAAACTTGGTTTAAAAAATGGCTTCTCTTTGTGCATGTTGTTTAGTCACTAAAGCACTAATGAGGAGAATTTATTGTGAGTGGAATTTCTCTCACTGCTTTTTTTGGAGTGTTCACACTTGGCAGGTTTAGTTAGATCAAATCAAATTTGCTCTGTCGTTTATTTGAATAACTCAATTCAATTCAATTCAAATCATTTTATTCATCCCCAAGGGGCAATTTAAATGACTGAATTTAAATCAAATATTCAACTACACACATTAAAGGTGCATCTGTAAAAATTGAGGTTAAAATATCCCAAAAATGAGCTACAAGCATCAAAAGAATGAGAAGAAACAAGGTTGATTATGTCATTAAAAAAATTACAAGTTATAGTGCTGCCGAGATATTAACCTGAATTAGCATGCTAAATTACTAGCCCCGGCCCGGCAGGTGTCGTAATACCAGTTTCGGCCATGCGAGGCGGTATGCGGGCAGCCAACATTACCACCAGCCAAACTGCAATAGACGAGTAAGTTGCGCGGCTTGTGTGTACTTGAACCTGATGTCAGTCGTGTGGAAAATACAGCCCACTACTACATTTCAGTTCAGGGATGAGTTTAAAAAATGATTGGTCGATATTATGCATGAGGAATAGATTTTGGTAAGTTGTAACATACTGTATCTTTCAACAGTGTTCGTGTTCTTTTACCATTAGCTTGTAGAGATGATCGGTCACGTACGTTAGGGACCTGTCGTGTAAAGCCCCAAAACTGTATTTATTGTTTGAATTGCGTAATAAAATTAAGAGAATCTGAGAGCTGACATCGGTCTCCGTGTCCTGTGCATAACAAAATTGATGTGTGGCGTGAGAGTGTGTGAAAAGTGTTGTGAGAGTTGGCAGCTCTGAAAGACACTAGCTTGGTCCACATCAGGGAATGCTGTCTGTCAAATTAATTAAAACTAATGATAAAAATGTAATATGAACAAAACGCCAAAATACCATAAAACTAGAAATAATAGCCTGGGCTTTAATTTTCCCATATCGTCGAAATGCACCGACTTGTCTATGAGACGGCCTTTATAATTTAGTATTGAGATGTTGTTCATTTAGTCTCTAATCTCTGAAAATCTCCAAATGCTCCACGTGAATCTGCGACCTTCCAACCTTTTACTATCGTGTCAATTGATTTAATTAATATGCACGAGGGAGACAGAGCAACACAGCGCTCGCCCGTGTTGTTTGAAGACATGAGAGTGCGCGCGGCCGCGGAGGTATTTCTGGAGGTATACTGTTACGGAGCAGGCTCCCGCTCCGCCTCCTCTCAACCAGCAGAGGGAGCCATCACCGGAGTATTAATCATAGCAGGACTCCATTCTCCATAATGCACCACTACTGGGACTGATTACACACACACCTGAATCTCATCGGACTTCCTATATAAGCCACACTCATACATTCACCCAGTGCGAAGTATTGCATTGCCACGGCTGTAATGACTGAGCGTTTTTCCCTTGCCTGCCTTTCCTGTGTACCGACCTTGATCTGTTCTGCCACTCTCGTTAGCCTGCTGCCTGCCCCGACCCGGATTGTTTTGGACTATTGTTGTTTGCTGCCTGTCCTGATTCTCTGCCTGTTATTCGACCATTCTCTGAGCCTGTTCTGTGATAACCCTGCCTTGCCGATCTCTGACCCTTGCCTGTCTGACTTACCTTCAATAAAGCTGCATATGGATTCAAACATGTCTCGGGTGCCGTTACAGAATACTTCGCCGACCACGAATGGCCATTACCACAGACTCTAATGGAACTACAACGTTTTCTAGGATTTGCAAACTTTTACAGAAGATTTATCCACAATTTCAGCATCATTGCTGCTCCTCTCACGGCTATGACCAAACGCCCATCATCCAAATTGAAATGGATTCTGCGAGGCAGAACAGGCGTTTAAAGAACTGAAATCCCGATTCACGTCAGCACCCATCCTCCATCATCCAGATCCCGAGAAGCAGTTCATTGTGGAGGTGGATGCGTCCAGCACTGGTGTAGGAGCAGTGTTGTCGTAACGACAAGGAAATCCAGAGAAAATGTATCCATGCGCCTTTTTCTCCCGCAAACTTTCACCGGCTGAGCGAAATTATGATGTGGGGAACAGAGAACTACTGGCTATGAAACTTGCACTAGAGGAATGGCGACATTGGCTGGAGGGAGCAAGTCAGCCCTTCATCATTTTCACGGATCACAAGAATCTAGAGTATTTACGGTCGGCTAAACGTCTCAACCCTCGCCAAGCAAGATGGGCGTTATTCTTCACCCGTTTCCAGTTTACTGTCACATATCGCCCAGGGTCCAAAAATATCAAGGCTGATGCACTTTCCCGTCAAGCTGAAGGTACCATTCAAAGTCCTGCTTCAGAAAACATCATCCAACCCAATCTACTGGTGGCTCCCGTCCAATGGGACATCATCACAGAAATCCAACAGGTTAACAGTCACACCCAGATCCCATCCGCATGTCCAGACAACCGACTATACGTCCCGGAATCTCTCAGAATCAGACTCGTCGATTACGTTCATTCAACTCCCAGCTCTGGACACCCAGGGATTACAGCAACTATCCAGCTCCTCCAAAACCGCTTTTGGTGGCCAACCCTAGCATCTGATACCACTAAACATGTGAAGAACTGTGTTAACTGTAACATGTCCAAAACACCCAGACAGCTACCTGCAGGCCTATTAACACCACTCCCCACACCTCAACGCCCCTGGTCTCATATCGCAATCGACTTCATCACCGATCTACCCAAATCTCAGGGACACACCACCATCCTTACCATAATTGACAGGTTCTCCAAGGCTTGCCGACTCATACCCCTACCCAAACTCCCCACCGCCTTTGAAACTGCTGAAATTCTCTGCAATCAAGTCTTTCGCTTTTACGGTCTACCTGAAGACATTGCCTCCGATCGTGGTCCCCAGTTCACTTCAAGGGTTTGGAGTGCGTTCTTTAAAAATTTAAACGTAAACATCAGCTTAACCTCAGGATACCATCCTCAATCCAACGGTCAGACGGAACGATTAAATCAAGAAATCACACGCTTTTTAAGGGCTTACTGTCAAAAGGAACAAACAGAGTGGAGCAGATACTTGTTTTGGGCAGAATATGCGCAGAATTCATTGGTCAAACCAGCTACAGGACTAACTCCTTTCAAGTGTATACTCGGCTTCCAACCTCCACTGTTTCCCTGGTCCGGAGAACCGACGGAACTACCTTCTGTAACAGAATGGCTACGAAAGAGTGAAATGATCTGGAATCAGGCCCATACTCATCTTCTGCATGCTGTCCGAAGACAAGAACTACAGGCCAATCGTCATCGACGCCCTAGCCCTCACTACAGCGCTGGTCAATGGGTGTGGCTCTCCACTAGAGATCTGAGACTCCGACTTCCCTGCCGTAAACTCAGTCCCAGGTATGTTGGTCCATTTCAAATAGTAAAACAAGTTACCCCTGTGTCTTTTCGCTTGGATTTGCCTGCTGATTACCGCATCTCTCCTACCTTCCATGTATCCCTCCTGAAACCTGCTGTGGGCCCGAGGGGAGTGTCGGAAGTGGGAGTCACAGCCCCAGATCCTGCACCGCTCCTGATCAACGGCGAGGAGGCATACCGTGTGCACGAAGTGCTGGACTCCAGGCGCCGGGGTAATGTTCTCCAGTATCTGGTGGATTGGGAGGGGTACGGTCCGGAGGAACAATCTTGGATCAACGCCAGTGATATTCTGGACCCATCACTCACAGAGGAATTCCACCGCAACTATCCGGAGAAACCGGCCCCTCGACCTCGTGGAAGACCCCGGCGTCGTCAACCTTCTCGCCTCAGGAGCTGCTCGCAGGAGGGGGGCTCTGTTACGGAGCAGGCTCCCGCTCCGCCTCCTCTCAACCAGCAGAGGGAGCCATCACCGGAGTATTAATCATAGCAGGACTCCATTCTCCATAATGCACCACTACTGGGACTGATTACACACACACCTGAATCTCATCGGACTTCCTATATAAGCCACACTCATACATTCACCCAGTGCGAAGTATTGCATTGCCACGGCTGTAATGACTGAGCGTTGTTCCCTTGCCTGCCTTTCCTGTGTACCGACCTTGATCTGTTCTGCCACTCTCGTTAGCCTGCTGCCTGCCCCGACCCGGATTGTTTTGGACTATTGTTGTTTGCTGCCTGTCCTGATTCTCTGCCTGTTATTCGACCATTCTCTGAGCCTGTTCTGTGATAACCCTGCCTTGCCGATCTCTGACCCTTGCCTGTCTGACTTACCTTCAATAAAGCTGCATATGGATTCAAACATGTCTCGGGTGCCGTTACATATACTGCCCCCATCTGGTATGGAATATGGTGTATGATTTGATTTTAAATGCCAGAGGGCACCTTTAATACATCATTAATAAAAATAAATCTGCCATCCCTGGTGCACACCAAACAAGCGGACATCTAAACAAAGCAAAAACAGGAAGCAATGTTACAAAATGTAACCGTAAAAAGGATAGAATGGTCAACCATAATTTTTTGCTCATCATAGGAGTCAGGTCACACAGTTCGGTACAGGCGTTGTAACCGCCACCTCCTTGCAGTAGATCTCCGGGTGCTGTTTTGACTCTTTTATACATTTTATAAGCTCTTAGTGAGGTCTCAGCTGGTAAAAATACCATACTGTATGTATACAGTGAGCCCATTTAGCCCAGCACACAGCATTGTTTTTTTGGGTGTTCTGTAACAAAATGTACATCATAAAAGTTGTTATTTGTTAACTTTAAGTTGTGTGTTAAAAATTGCATAGTGAACACTAAATGAATCAGGACTGAATGTTTAACTGTCTTTTTTGGTCCTGACCAAAAGAACCAAACTACAAGTTTGAACACACCCTAAATGTGTTGCACTATGACTTACTACTATAAATATGGTTTGAAAATACTTTAGGATTTTCACAGTTTAAGTTGTTATCTACTAAGATTTGATTGGCTGCTGGCAGGCATTTTTGTTGATCTGCCTGATAATGGCAAGTATACACTTCTGACACAAAAATATATGCTACACCAGTGGTTCTCAAACTTTTTAGCCAGGACCCCTAAACTAACATCAAGGAGATCTTGCGACCCACAGCATACACAAACAATAAACAAACAAAAAAGTGGTTTTAAATCCACTTCCTATGGACCTTGAATAAAACATAAAAAAGGTATCATGCAATTCTTATAACTTTCACTGCAAGTTTATTTTCCACAATTATGAGAAAACAAGTCAGAACGACACTCAATTTGTAGATAAAAAAAATCGCAATTATCAAATGTTTTCTTATGTGGCTGAAATTTGTGCTTCCATAACTTCAACTTTACTGTACCTTTCAGTGGGATGGGTGCACTTGTTTTTCGGTGCACAAAAGATTAATCTGTGGCCTGATGTTGGATACGGCTACTCGCAGATCGTCCTCAACATCAAGACGTGATCTGTATTTATTTTTCATGTATGTGACAGCGGAAAAACTCTTCTCGCACAAATACGTAGATCCAAACGGAAGCAGTACATCCATAGCCACATCGGATAACTCTCTGTATTCTTCTGCCACTGCGATCCAAAATTCAGGTAGTGTGGAATTGGAAAATAAAGTTTTTAATGTCCGATCACTGGACAGCTCCAGCAAAGCATCTTCCAGTTTTGTGGGGAGATTAGTCCTAGTTTCAGTGAATGGTTGTCGTATCCAGTCATACAGTTCTGGTTGCGTCTCTTTTGGAAAATACTTCTGGAATTGTTCCAAAAGGCAGTGGAGATGACCAGTGATGTGTGTTTTCAAGTTCCCGAGACTCAGTCCATTCTCCTCCAGACGTTCATCCAGCTCAGGAAACATCTCCACATTACCTTGTTCAACTCGCTCAGCCCATCTTTCCAGCTTTTTCACAAATGCATCAATTTTCTCATTCATTGTCAAGATGTTTGTGTTTGGACCTTGTAATGAAAGATTAAGCATGTTAAGCCTTTCAAATATACAGGCCAAATAAGCAAGTTTTGATAACCAATCTGGATCTTTCAGGTGGTGCGCGAATTCAGATTTAGATTCTTTCAACAACGAGTGCACTTCGTCACGCAGTTCGTAAAGCCGGCCGAGTGCCTTCCCGCGAGATAACCACCGGACTTCGGTATGAAACAGTAGCGCTTCGTGCTGCGAGCCCATCTCATTGCAAAGGGTGGCTAGCAGTCTACTGGTTACTGGACGTGACTTTATGTGATTTACAATTTTTATTGCACTTTTGAGAACACTGTTAAGCTCACTGCCAAGTGCTTTGCTAGCAAGAGACTCACGGTGAATGATGCAGTGCGTAAACTTAACATGAGGAGCCACTTCTAAAACCTTTGCCTTCAGTCCCTTATTTTTACCTACCATTGCACCTGCACCATCAGTACATACGCCAACACAGTTATCCCATGAAAGTCGCATCTCTTTTAGTCTGGTGTCCAGCTTGTTGAAAATGTCACTGCCCGTACAAGTCCCCTCCAGCACCGAGCAGAAAAGCATTTCCTCGTGCAGTTTTCCATCAAATGTGTATCTGATGAATGCCAGCAACTGAGCAGAATTAGACACATCTGTAGATTCGTCGAGCTGTAACGCATATTTCTTTCCATTTAACCTATTAATCAATTGACTCTTTATGTCTTTTGAAATATCATGAATACGGCGAGCAATCGTGTCATTCGACAATGGGACAGTCATAAGCTCACTTGCAATTTTCTCGCCATGCATGGCCCGACACATAGCCACAGCTGCGGGCTTAATCAAGGTTTCACCGATCGAGTGTGGCTTTTTGGACTGTGCTATCAGGTATGCCACCTCATAAGATGCCTTCAGAGCATTAGCGGTAATTTGGGTTTGTTGTGCGAGTGTGCGTTTTTGATTCTGTAATTCCTTCTCTTTTCTGCGAAAAAAGTCTATAGGTTTTTCAACACAAGCAGGGTGTCTTGTCTCCAAATGTCTCTGCATTTTTCCTGGCTTCATACTTTCATGGGCAAGCACTTCTGAACAGATTACACACTGAGGATGGTCCACGTCGTTGACAGTAGAGCAAGTGAATCCATACTTTATGAATTCCTCTTGATATTTCCGACGTTTCCTACATTGGTCAGAAGGGGTCTTGCTCTTGTGTTTAGTAGATGTACACGGTTCAGATGACTCAGGCAGACTGTCCACAATTTCCTCAACTTTTTTAACCTTGCGAATTACAAATTTATCCATTCTTGAAGTTGCAGTTTCCACGTGCAGTTGCGTGCGCTATTGATAACAAGCGATCAGTCGCCACACGGTGACGTCATATCTTCGAGTCAAGAAATATATATTTTTTTTTTAATTGAAACCTAATCACTTCAGTCTTTAAAAATAAGAAAATATTTAAAAAAAGTAGTTGTACTATTAATTTTTCAGTATTGAAAAATATTTATTGTAATCTGAAAATAAATAAATTTTTCAAACCAACTCGCGACCCATTGAAATCATTCCGCGACCCCCCGAGGGGTCGCGACCCCCAGTTTGAGAACCACTGTGCTACACAGTGGCAACCTTGACTAAAAAAAATGTAAAAAAAAATCTATACACTTTACAAACCTCGAAAAGTAAAGACCTTAAAAATGGTTTTCTTGTGTTTTATGCAATGAGTGGTGACAATATATATTTGATTTAGCAATATATATTTGTGGCATTTTTTTGTACAACAATGTATTTGTTCAATTCTTTTAGTATTGTAGTTTACACATAGATTGCTTTTATTTACATTTTTTTCAGTATCAACTTTTAGAATTCGGTATTCAAAATACTTTTGACTGTTCTTGAAATATCTATGGTTGAAATTAGCAATACAATCTGAGATTCAGTTATTAATTTGAGGTATTACATTTTCACAAAAAGTAAAAATTGAGATATGAAAATAAGTAACAGTTAGTCTTTTGATTCTTGATTAGTGAGTTGCATATGTATGTCACTGTGTCAGAGGTCTCTAAAGGGTTGAATGATTTTCAATTAGTCTTAGTAGCAGGAATTGATATCCAATAACACAACATGTTTGTCTATTCAACTAATCACTCTCTTTTAACCCCTCACATGATCCTTAAATGCAGGGGTGTGTTAAGAGCATTATAAATAGGGATGTGTGTGTGTGTGGGGGGGGGGCTTGGCTGAGGCACTGCTTTAAAAGAAGGTGGCCAAAAGTGACATGAGCACAATTAAGAAACATGATAAATTATATAATACTCATGGTTATCTAAGGGAGCTAGTTTAAACTTAAATTGAATTGTATCACTGCAAACTTTATATAGACGCAGTGAAATGTTTAAAGCCAATGTATATTTCTTCATGATAATGTTGGTGAAATTGCATGTGCTTAAAATTTCCAGATTTCGGAGGGCACCATGTAGTTCTGCCCCTCCTCACATGAACACCAAACCTCACATGTATAATACACCATAAATTTGGTGTACCACCAAGAGGGCAATAGTAAACAGATAGTTTACTTATGTATTTGCTCTTTATATTTTGTTACATTAATAGTGAGATTATAGAGGTTGTAGAATAATTATGTATAAATCATCAGTAATTAATTATTTGGTTTTGTTTCTAGAAATGATCCGCTCTGCTACTCCTTTTCCACTGGTTAGTCTATTCTTCATGTTCATTGGCTTTGTGCTGAGCAATATTGGACACATCCGTCCTCAACGCACTATTCTGGCCTTCATCTCTGGAATCTTATTTATCCTGTCAGGTGGGTTTGAATTCAAAGCAGTAAAAAAAGTGGAACAAGTTTTTTTGGGGACAATAATATACTTTTTTATACTAGAATTATTCTATAATGACTGACTGGATAAAAAACTTTAATAACTAAGAAAACTAAAATAATAATAATGTTTTTTTGTTTGTTTCTCTCTCTCTTCCTCTTATTTTTTCTTACTTTTTTTCTCTTTATTTCTAAAACAGGTCTGTCCCTGGTGGTTGGTCTGGTCTTGTATATATCCAGCATTAATGATGAGATGATGAACAGAACAAAAACAAATGAAGCTTATTTCAGTTATAAATATGGCTGGTCGTTTGCTTTTGCTGCAGTCTCATTCCTGCTTACTGAGGTGCTGAGATCTTTTAAACTTTGTTTCACATGATTCACTAACTGTGCTTACATTATTTTTTATCAGTTCACACTGAAATTATGTTTAAATAATCCTAGAATTATTTTCAGATGTTTTTTTTGTTTGTTTTTTTCAATTCTTGATCTGGAATGGCAAGCATGATTCAGTAACACTTTAGTTGAGGGTACAATTTTAATTAGTTGCTTCTTAGCATGCATATTACTAGGATATTGGCTGTTTATTAGTACTTATAAACACCATATTAATAACTTATTCTGTATGACCATATTCTACATCCCATCCCAGTAATTAGGAGTTTGAGGCGAAAGTTGTAGTTAATAGTTAGATAATAGTGAGAATCTAAAGTGTGACCAATGATTCCAGTAAGCCAAAACTGCTTCCACCACTTCAGGGGTTTTTCACTTTAGTATAATGCCAAAGCCATTAATTTAAAGACTGTTAAACATTACCAGCAATTTATTCAAATTGACATTTATTTAGGCCAGCTAGTACCCGGACACTTGCACTGCAGGAAATGAAACGTAGCGTCAGTTCCCTTTCAGTCAATAACGTTGGATGTAGTCGATGGTCGACTGAATGGGGATTGCATCAGAGAGCCAATGTTCTTCGAGTAGTATTGAACGAGCCAAATGGATTTGGCGTGTGTGATTCGCATCACACACTCCGCCCCCATGGCGTAGGTATAAATACGAAAGTGGATGCAGGCACTAGTTGCCTTTCGCTTTGGAGCTGATCGAATTGATGTTTCTAAAGAGTGCGGTTGTTTACAACTAGCGAGTGTGTCGGTGTTCTTCAGGAAGACTCTCCCAGTGCTGGTGTTCTACAGCGCAAGTGCAGTGGTGATCGCAAGCTTTGAGCTCTCAACTGGCCAAGGGTTTGTATGTGCTGACGGCTAGTTAGAGGGCAGAAAAGTGAGTGCTTCACTGTTTCAGTTCTCTGTTCAGTGTTGCTGCGGTAATTCCCCTGTGTGCTGTGGCACTGGTGATGGGTCGTATTTCCTGAAAGAGAAACACAAGTGCGTTTGCATCTTTTTCAAGATGTCGCTGGTTCTCAGCTCGCCACCCCAGTGCTTTTCATTTCCGAAATGCATGGAGAGCTTATTAGTGGTGAACGGCATCTTTCTCTGCCAGAAACTGCCTGAATAGCTTTTCCCCCTCACTACCCTTGATGGAGGAACAGTGAAGGGCTGCGAGTTGTCCCTCCATTGGAGCGATCTGTCATGACACCTGTGTCTGGCGGCTGCTGCCTTTTGGAGGGATTCTCGTCCCGCCCTAAGGCCTGTGAATTCTCATCCATTTCTATGGGCAGAGTTACAAAGCCTTGGGGCAAGCCGCCTCCTCTTGTATGCCATAGCGCTGCTGCAGGTCTGTTAGGCCAGGGCACCCGTGGACATGCACGAGGGTAGCCCAGACCGTGCGCTCATACTGTAGGTGAGCACCGCACTGCATCCGTCCTTGCCCTCCGGGGTATGAGTGTCGTTGCATGCGCGATTGGTCTGGCGATGTCCACCTTAGTGGTCCAGGAGCGCCATAATTTGCTCAGCCTGGTTGATTTGGCGGAGCAGACAAGGTTAGGTTCCTGGTCTCCCCAATTTCCCTGGTTGGGCTGGTCGGCGATGCGGTGGAGAACTGCGTCCAACAGTTCTCTGCTGCCCAAACTGCTGCCTCCACCCAGCCGCTGGTTGCAGTTCCTCCGCCTGCTCATCACCGAGGGGCCGTTCCCTGGCCGCTGCTCCTGCTGGGCCTCTGCTGCAGCCTCCAGCCAGACCTCAGCATTAAGCCGGCCACAGTAGGGAAACCCAGCCCGCTCCGGGCGCTGCCAAGCATTATCTCAAGCGACAGTGAGAGCATTCCAGAGCGGACCGCCCACGATGGAGGAGGATGCTCTTGGAGTTGGTCACTGATCTACTCCCTCCCCCCGGGTGATGTCCGGGTGTAGTCTTTGTTTGGTGTGCATGTTTCTGTTTCTCTGCTTTGCTCACAAATAGAGTGGAGCAAGCGGTACCCACACTTCAAGGAAAGAGCAAATTCCTCTCTTCCTGGGCCCCAAGTGGGGAAGTCTGGCGGTGTGCGACCCTGTGTTGCTGGGTGCGGTTTTCTAGAACCCGGGCATCCACCTTCTCACGCATCCCTGGCCGTCTCAAGGAGACAGGTAAGTGTCATGCATTACACTCAGACCCTTCTTCGAGTCAGGTCCCTGTCCTCCACCTTGCTGCCTGAAGGACAGTACTTCAGATCACGATTCCTTCACTCCACAGATCATTCTGTGTTCTTGCGTTCGAAGGTGCGAAGTATCAGTACAAGGTCCTTCCCTTTGAGTGCTCCATAGCCAGTTGGGTCTTTAGCTCAACTGGGAGAGAGGATTCTCGTCTATGGGCTGAGTATCTCTTTTTTAGTTTAGAGAAGGACTTGGTCCAACACATCTCTTCAAGTAAGAGTGTGTTCGGGTGGTGATATTAGAAGTGAGAAAGGGTCCCACTGAAAGAACTTTCAGAGGCTCCTGGGGCATATGGGAGACGCAGCCGCCTGGCTTCCTCCATATGAAGACCGCTTCAGCACTAGCTTCATGATCGAGTCCCGAGGTGACAATGGCAGAACAGTACACCCTTTGTGACAACGGATCACCCTAGCCGGCTGCCAAACCCTCAGTCTGTGATCAGACCTTTCATTTCTATGGGCCAATCCACTCCTAGAACAGGGTCCACTATCACCATCTGAGGGGCCATGTGCAAAGGGCATGCTTTAATGGAGGCCTGGGTGACCTCCGACTGCATTGGCATCCATGCCTCAAGTTGTTGGAGTTCCCCTCGCTTTGATTCATCGTTGCTCAGAGAGCTGGTAATGGTCTGATCGCGACCATTGCGCTATGCTTCCCTCACATCTCACTACTCGCCTGTCACCTCCTCCTTGGAGACAGAATCTTCTGAGAGACTCCATCCTCTGGTGGTCCAGCTGGGCAGGGATTTTCTCGGGCCGCAGAGTAACATCTGTTAGCCTCTCTAGAGTCCTCCCTCTGCCATTTGTTATTCTGCCTGAGGGGACAACCCTTGGACAGACACTGGCTCTCAGCTGGCCCCAGGGCTCTGCAGAAATTCATTCCCCAGTGAGCCTCCTAAAAGGCATCTGGGATTCATTGTCGCCCGGGACCCACTCAAATTCAGTTATTTCATCACACTCACATGTTGAGCAGAAATGCTTCTGTAGCTCAGTAAAATTCATCACACCCAGGTATTGAGCAGAAATGACCCCTGGAGATCCCGGGCCGGTCCTACACTAGACGCGGAGGTTCAGATGGCTATCATAGGGACATGTGGTAGTTACCATCACTTCTGCAAACACTACCTTCCTCCACCCTCAAAATGATGTTGTCACTGTCTTGGCACACATCGTGATGCAGAAGCACGGAAAGCATTTCCTGATCGTCAGGTAACTCAGGGAGCTAAGGAAAATGTCCTTGCGCCCCTCTTTATCGTTCTTGGGCCTTATCTCTGGTGCAGCTGCACTGCAGAGACCGCCCCTGAGCCACTGCAGGCAGTGAGTAAAACATTATGTGAAAACAGTTCTCCTGTTCACATGGTTTCTACTAGAGGGTAGGGACCTGCTCGCTTTCAGTCAACAAATTGTCCCTGGAGTTCACGCCAGCTACCCTTAAGAGCTGAGACCCCGGCCTGGATTGTGCCCGCGGTTTCTACTTCTCTCGTAATAGGAGCAGGTGGTGAGCCTGCAAGCGCTGCCCAGGAGGGAGCAGACCCAACCCTGGTTTTCTCTGTCCGTCCGCTTCATAGTGGTTAGACGTGTACAAAACGCAAGCTTTAGACCTCAGACCAGCTCTTACCTGTTAGATTCAGCAGAGAGGGAAGGCTGTTTCCAAGCAAAGTTGTCCCACTGATGGTGGCTACCTTCAATTTGGTGGATTGTGTGATGCAAATCACGCATGCCAGTTCCCTTTTGCTCGTTCAATAGTACTCAAAGAACATTGGCTCTCTGACACGAACATTGGCTCTCTGACACGATCCCCATTCAGTCGACCGTCTAAGGACGTTCTGGCAAGTCATGTTTTTCAAGCTTGCATCAGCTGACTCCCAGCTGATCCACGTCTACCTATAGGAATACAATGCCTATCATTTTACACATATATAAGCTCCATCAGTATTATCAGCAGCTATCATGTTTTTCAGTAGCTAATTACCCTCCTCCACCCCCAGCTCAGTCAGATTTTGGCATTCTGATTCTCCATTGAATCAGAATAAATTCGCAAATTATGTTGTACTTTTAAATCTTGAATTAATGATATCTGCAATACATTCATGTTGGTTCTGTTCTGTTTACCCTTAGGCTGCATGGATCCTGAAAGCATTGTTAGAAAACTATGGTAGAAAGAAAGAAAGAAAGAAAGAAAGAAAGAAAGAAAGAAAGAAAGAAAGAAAGAAAGAAAGAAAGAAAGAAAGAAAGAAAGAAAGAAAGAAAGAAAGAAAGAAAGAAAGAAAGAAAGAAAGAAAGAAAGAAAGACAGAAAGAAAGAAAGAAAGAAAGAAAGAAAGAAAGAAAGAAAGAAAGAAAGAAAGAAAGAAAGAAATGAACTTTTGCACCTTTAATGTGGAATTACAACCATTGCAGTGCCACTGAAAAAAATATATATAATAAAAGATTATTATTATATTGTAAACATCATTTCACTTATACATTATGTGCTGATATTACCTAATGAACTGTGATTAGTTTATAAGTTGTTACAGTGTGTTCATAATGTAATACATACATCTAATACAATAATCTAAAACATAATATGAAAAATTGTTATTACATTGAAAAATTGTTATTACATTATGAGAAGCCACATCACACTGTAGCCCAAGACTGGTTGCCCACTGAAGTTAGCAGGGTTGATCCTGGTCAGTACCTTGGGAGACCGCCTGTAAAAACCAGGTTGCTGCTGGAGGTGTTAGTGAGGCCAGCAGGGGGTGCTCACCCTGTGGTCTGTGTGGGTCCTAACTCCCCCAGTATAGTGACGGAGACACTATACAGTAACAAGCACCATCCTTCAGATGAGATGTTAAACCGAGGTCCTGACTCTGTGTAACCCCAGTGTCCTGGCCAAATTCCATCTATTGGCCCTTGCCAATCATGGCCTCCTATTAATCCCCATCCATTTAATTGGCTCTATCACTCTCTCTCTCCTCTCCTCTTCCCTACTCTCGCTCTCTCTCCTCTCCTCTGGTGAGCGAACTGGCGGCGTTGTACTGTGGCTGCTGTCGCATCATCCAAGGATGCTGCACACTGGTGGTGGTTGAGGAGAGATCCCCTGATATGATTGTAAAATGTTTTGTGAGAGCAGTGGTACATATGAAAGCGCTATATAAATTCCTCATTCATTCATTCATTCATTCATTCATTCAAGATCTTATTTTATTTAATATTAAATAATAACAGTATAAACATTTTATTATATTAAAAATGTAATACCTATTACATTAAGTTTGTTATTAAATTATGAGTTGCATAAGTATAAGAAATTCACACAGTGATTAGTAAATGAGACCCAGTATCCCGAGACACCCAAAAGAAATGTAAAATATTTTGTTGCATTTCATCAGTTTCACATTCTTCAATTTCTCTCTTTTTGTGTCACCGTCAGACAGCTGGTGTGATGTCTGTCTACCTGTTTATGAAGCGGTACACTGCAGAGGAGATGTACAGGCCACACCCAGGTTTCTACAGGCCACGCCTCAGCAACTGTTCTGACTATTCTGGCCAGTTCCTGCATCCAGATGCCAGGGCTCGTGGACGCAGTCCCTCAGACATCTCCAGTGAAGCATCCGTCCAAATGAATTTAAACTACCCTGCCCTTCTCAAATGTCCTGACTATGATCAGATGTCCTCATCGCCCTGTTGAAATTACAAATACACATTAGTGATATCTGAGACGGAGAAAGTTCTATAGCTAGTTACTGAGAATGCTATACTGGAGTGGCTTTGGCACTGGAGATCCTGTGTGTTTGGATGTTACTTACATGTCTTTGAGAGCCTTCAGTACCAATGCAGGTTTTCTGAGTTGAATGCATCAGTTGATGGTATCATGTTATTTGTAGTGACCTTCACTGATGTGTAAAAAACAGTATGCTATCTCTGCCTTTTTCTTAAAGGTCTGGATTTTTTTTTTTTTTTTTTTTTTTTTTTTTTTTGTCATTCAAACAGTCAGTTGGTTCTTTGTCAATTTTTAACCAAAAATGCAGCTGTAATTGAGAACGGATCTATGTTTAAAAAAAAATGAATAAAACAGTTAGTTTTTTAGTTGACTGTTTGTTAAAGCACATTCTAGAAAATAAGATAATGTGACTCACCAATAATCTGGACCTGCCCTTAAAAACCATAACACAGAGCTTAAATATTTATGTTTTATGTTATTATTAAGCTGTGGACTTTAGATTAAGGTTGTGTGTTTGATATGAATGTTAGTATTATTCCAGACTCCTGTTTTATTAATTAATTTTTTATTATTATTATTATTTATTATATTATTATTTTGCTACCATTTATTTTTTTTATTTTGATGGTCCATAACCTTGCACCTACATGTCAACTAACTCTCAATAGACTAGTAGTTGGGTATTAGTAGACTGGGTCAGGGGTTGTAGAATAAGGAATTACGGTTAGTAGAATAAGTTGACATGTACAAAGTTACTTATAGTCAGTAGAATGTCTGTCGAGGACCATCAAAATATAGTGTTAACAGATTTTAGACAGTCTACTAATTTTCTAATAATAATAATAAGAAAATATAAGATAAGAGTTATCTGACACGTAGGTGCAACTTTACTTATTGTCAACAGATTGTCTAAAGTGGAAAATCTAAATAAAGGGTTACCTTTTTTGTTATCTGCTTTACATTCTGGTCTAATCAGAAGATCAACACATCATGTTGCAGATACAACAATTGTTTTGATTATTACAATCTGTATTATTAATTTTCAGAATAAACATGTACAATTCTATGTATATTTTATAATAAATTTCTCCGCTGTTTATAAATTCCATTTGCTATAATTTGATATAATACAAATTATTATAAATTAATCAGAGTTAGCCTATTGTAATTTTGCAAAATATCATGTATATATCATCTAATTAGGGCCCGAGCACTAACAGTGCGAGGACCCTATTGAAACTGTTAGGGTTATTTTTTTTTTTCTTTTTTCTGCAAAGTAAGCGCCATTTTCGGGGCCGCAACATGCTCAAAAACTCACCAAATTTGGCACGCATGTCAGGACTGGTGAAAAATTTCGTATTTTGTGGGTTTCACGGATGGGTGTGGCAAAACGGCACGCTAGCGCCACCTAGAAAATTGGAAAAAATTAGCCCCTCGTCCATGTTCAACCTACATGCACGAAATTTGGTGGGGACGTGTATCATATCAAGATGCACAAAAAAGCCTCAAGAACCCATACCATAAACTCGACAGGAAGTCCGCCATTTTGAATTTGGCGGCCATTTTTGGACGATTTACACACTCCGTACTTTAACGAACTCCTCCTAGGGATTTAGTCGGATCGACTTCAAATTTCTGCTGTGCCTTCTAAAGGCATTGACGATGTAAAGTTGTGCTATCTGCGCTTTTTCGTTGATGGGCGTGTCCGTGGCGTCGAAGATTCGCCATGAAACAGGAAGTTGTAGTAACTTGGCTGTAAATGCCCAGATCTGCACGAAATTTTACACATTTGACAAGAGTCCCGTCCCGAACAAATCTACATGCCGACATTCACCCACAGTCATAGCGCCACCTGCTGGCAACAGGAAGTGTACTTTAACGAAGCAGCCCCCGCCGCTTGTTTGACCGATATGTACGAAATTTCTGTGGTACATCTACCATGACCAGACGCACAAAAAAGCCTCAAGAACCCATACCCTAAACTCGTCAGGAAGTCCGCCATTTTGAATTTGGCGACCGATTTGGGACGATTTACACACTCCGTACTTTAACGAACTCCTCCTAGGGATTTAGTCGGATCAACTTCAAATTTCTGCTGTACCTTCTAAATGCATTGACGATGTAAAGTTGTGCTATCTGCGCGTTTTCGTCGATGGGTGTGACCGTGGCGTCGATGATTCGCCATGAAACAGGAAGTTGTAGTAACTTGGCTGTAAATGCTCAGATCTGCACGAAATTTTACACATTTGACAAGAGTCCCGCCCTGAACAAATCTACATGCCGATATTCACCCACAGTCATAGCGCCATCTGCTGGCAACAGGAAGTGACCTTTAATGAAGCATCCCCCGCCGCTTGTTTGACCGACATGTACGAAATTTCTGTGGTGCATCTACCATGACCAGACGCACAAAAAAGCCTCAAGAACCCATACCTTAAACTCGACAGGAAGTCCGCCATTTTGAATTTGGCCACCCATTTGGAAGATTTACACACTCCGTACTTTAACGAACTCCTCCTAGGGATTTAGTCGGATCAACTTCAAATTTCTGCTGTACCTTCTAAAGGCATTGACGATGTAAAGTTGTGCTATCTGCGCGTTTTCGTCGATGGGTGTGTCCGTGGCGTCGATGATTCGCCATGAAACAGGAAGTTGTAGTAACTTGGCTGTAAATGCCCAGATCTGCACGAAATTTAACAGGTTTGACAAGAGTCCCGCCCTGAACAAATCTACATGCTGACATTCACCCACAGTCATAGCGCCACCTCCTGGCAACAGGAAGTGACCTTTAACGAAGCCGCGTAGCAAATGCACATCCGCACTGGCTGAGCTGCAGAAAATGCAACACGGCTGCCTCAGACCCCGACGTGCTACAGGTGCGAGGGCCCGCCCATCGCTGCTTGCAGCTTTAATGCTAGTTGAATTTGTCTAAAAATGAAAAGCCAGTAAGAAACAAAAGCTGAAAATATGAACATATATACTGTATTTAGTGACTCATGGACAAAATATGGCAAAGCAACCCACCCAAGGGAAAGTGAAATACCTATTTTGACCATTAAATTTAGAAAAAGAAAAAAAGAAGAAAAAAAATGTGTAAATATCACATCAAGTATATTGCCAGAGAAAATAATTAGAGTTAATTTCTCCGGTCGTCCAAAATGTACAGCACATCAAATAATACTGGCATTCAGAATCACAGATTATTCTCTTTGGAAGTATGACCAACAATTATTTTCACCGGAAAATGTCAACAATAACATTCACTTTTGTTCTGGTTCTGAACAACTAAGGGGGAAAAGCATTGCAGTAAATGAACAGTGTTGTGGTCAGAAGAAACCAGATTGAAAATTGTCCATTAGAGTATCCATTTGAGATTAGGAAGTTTTTCAGTTGATTGAACTGCGATCTGAGCAGTGGTCTGCCAGACTTTGCACTTCTCCCTGGTCGCTTCAGCGCTAAAAGAGTGAATTTTCTCCTCTCATTGAAAGAGCTGCACGTGGCACGTCTTTTTAAAGACGGTTCGCCTGTGTTCTTCTGGGTGTGGTCGATTTCTGTCGTCATCTGATGGTCACGATCGCTGCTTTGTATGCCTGGGCATTCAGCATGCAGCAGCAGCATTCCTGGATGACTCATGTTCCTTCTGTGGGAACATGACCATCTCTACACTGAGGTCGAGACTCAATGATCTCACTTGAGTGAGAGTCCCGGTCCCCCCCGCTCGATCGGTTTCCTCCATAGGGGGCCTGTCGACCCGGGGACCTGGTGATTTTACGGTGACGGTGTATGACAAAGCCCCGACGATTTCTCGCGCCACACCTCCCGCCTCGGTGCGAGAGCCAGCGAGCGTTAGTTCGATTCAGTCGGCCGCTTCTTCGGTGGTACCGGCTGCTTCGGGCAGCGCTCCAGATGATGATGCGATGTCGATCACAGCATCACTAGGCGGGCTAGAGTCCTCGGGAGATGAGGATGCGGCTGCGTTGCCTCCTTCGGGAGTACCAGCGTTGTCCGCGTCGGATCCCGAGCTGACGGCCATGCTGTCTCGAGCCGCTGGGAGTGTCGGGTTAGAATGGAACCCTCCGTCCTGCCCCGATCTCTCACGGATGGATAACTGGTTTTTGGACAAAGCTGCCGCCGCAAGGCCACGGCCAACTCCATTACCTTTTTCCCCCCGAGCTGCATGTGGAGTTATCGCGCTCTTGGGGGACTCCCCTGTCCACTCGAGAGCGCGATCTCTCCCCCGCCTTTCCCCCCCTCGAGGGTGGGGCCGCCCAGAGCGCAGAGCGCACAGAGCGCCTCCTCCCGTGGTCCTCCTAGGCACCCATCCAAAGCCTGTAGGTTCTCGTCTGCGATGGCGGCACGTTCCTGTAGAGTGGCGGGACAGGCGGCCTCCGCTTTGCATGCGATGAGCACTTTTTCAAGCGAGGATGCTCAGAGATATGCACGAGGGCGGGACTGATCCAACGGCATTCAAAGATTTGCGGTCCGCCACTGACCTTGCTCTCCGGGCAACGAAAGTGACCGCTCGCGCCGTTGGTCAGGTGATGGCCACCAGTGTGGTCCAGGAGCATAACTTTTTGGCGGTGCAGTCGAGGACTTTGCCCAGCAGTTCTCCACTGCCCAGGAGCATACGGAGGCAATCAAACACATTCTGCCCCGGCGACCAGCTGCTGCCTCCAACCAGTCGTCAGCACAGATGCCTCCCGCTGCTCGCCGCCAAGGACGCCCCCCGCGGCTCCCCTCCCTCCCGCCCCGCCCCAGCAGCAGCCTTCATCCGGGCCATGGCGTGGAGGAGGCCGCAGGCAGGCGTCACAGCCCCCTCAGGCCGCACGCCCCGCTAAACGCCAGGCTAAGCGACGATCCTGATACGGGCTGCTCAGTGATGAAGTTCAGTTTTTCCCAGGAGGCGGTAGCAGGCCCCCTCCTTCCACCGGTGGAGGGCCGGGGGAGAATCTTTTGTTCTCAGCTCCCCGCTGCTCACCCACGGGTGGGCAGCGCCCTGAGTTGGTTAAAGAAAGGCTTGACATCATCACTGAGCACACAGACAGGATTGGGTGCGCTCGACGTCCCAGTGCGCCAGCCCATTCATTCCTCTCTGTCTCTGAGGGCGCGGAAGGGAGCGTGTGTCGTCCCTGGGCTACGCCCCTCCCTTCCCCCTCTATCGCCAGACCCCCGGCAGAACAGACCCCCGTGGAACGCTCTGCCTTCCCTCGTCTCTTCTGTCGGGGAGCGGGCTTCGACGGTGCATCCGGACGGGGTAACTCCTGCACGCATGCCGGTCGACCCGCCTCGCTGCCCCTCCGGGGGGACGTCTGTGGTTCGAATGACCCCGCTGGTTCACTTCCTGGAAGCCTGGCTAGCGCTTCCTGGGCTGTCCCGCTGGGTCATCAGAACAATCAGATTCGGCTACGCGATTCAGTTCGCACGGTCTCCTCCCCGTTTCAGGGGAGTTCGCTCCACGATGGTCGGTGGCAATACCCCGGTCATGAGAGCGGAGATTGCGACCCTGCTGGCGAAGGGTGCAATCGAGACGGTTCCTCCAGCCGAGATGAGGTCCGGGTTTTACAGCCCCTACTTCATTGTCCCCAAAAAGACCGGTGGGTTACGACCGATCCTGGACCTGCGCATTTTGAACCGTTCTCTCCATCGACTACCGTTCAAAATGCTCACAGCCAAACGCATCCTCGAATGCGTTCGGTCTCAGGATTGGTTTGCAGCGATCGACCTGAAGGACGCGTACTTTCATGTCTCCATTTTGCCTCGACACAGACCGTTTCTTCTGTTTGCTTCGAGGGCCAGGCATATCAGTACACGGTTCTCCCATTCGGGTTAGCTCTGTCCCCTCGCGTCTTCACGTAGATCGTCGAGGCAGCCCATGTTCCCCTTCGCGAGCACGGGGTTCGCATCCTGAACTATCTCGACGACTGGCTGATACTGGCACACTCTCGAGCTCAGGTTTGCGAACACAGAGACCTGGTGCTCCGGCACCTAGCCCGTCTGGGCCTTCGGGTCAACCGGGAAAAGAGCAAACTTTGCCCCGTGCACAGGATCTCTTTTCTCGGCATGGAGATAGACTCGGTCGCCATGTCCACGCAGCTCACGAACGAGCGAGCGCATTCACTGCTGACTTGTCTTCGACAGTTCGAGGGCAAGAGTGCGGTTCCACTGAAACTATTTCAGAGGCTCCTGGGGCATATGGCATCCGCAGCCGCGGCAACGCCGCTCGGTTTGCTTCATATGAGACCGCTTCAGCTGTGGCTTCGCGATCGAGTCCCGAGGTGGGCATGGCATCGCAGTTCGCTCCGAGTTCCAGTGACTCCAGCATGCCGCCGAACCTTCTTCCCGTGGTCGAACCTCAGCTTCTTACGGACCGGCGTCCCTATTCAGTGAGTTTCCAGGCATCTTGTTGTCTCCACGGATGCGTCTACCACGGGTTGGGGTGCCATGTGCAATGGGCATGCAGCCGCCGGTTCCTGGACAGGAGCCCAGCGCCTCATGCACATCAATTGCCTCGAGCTGCTGGCAGTACGGCTCACCCTGCACCGCTTCAGAGCGTTGCTCTCGGGCCAGCATGTGCTTGTCCGTTCAGACAACACTACGGCAGTAGCGTACATCAACCACCAGGGGGGTCTACGCTCGCGCCGGTTGTCGCAGCTCACCCGCCACCTCTTGATATGGAGTCAGAAGCACCTGAGGTCCCTTCGTGCAGTATACATTCCTGGAGACCGGAACCTGGCAGCCGACGAGCTGTCACGGGTCCGTCCCATCTCCGGCGAATGGCGACTCCATCCCCAGTCGGTCCAGCTGATTTGGGACCAGTTCGGGGAGGCACAGATGGATCTGTTCGCCTCTCGGGACTCGTCCCACTGCGCCCAGTTTTATTCCCTGACCGGGGGTACGCTCGGCTCAGATGGCCATGGGGCCCACGCAAGTATGCGTTTCCCCCAGTGAGCCTCCTTGCACAGGTGTTGTGCAAGATCAAGGAGGACGAGGAGCAGGTCTTGCTGGTAGCCCCCTACTGGCCCACCAAGACGTGGTTCTCCGAACTCATGCTCCTCGCGACAGCACCTCCTTGGCCTATTCCTCTGAGACAGGACCTACTCTCTCAGAGACGGGGCACTCTGTGGCACCCTCGTCCCGATCTTTGGAGGCTGCACGTGTGGCTCCTGGACGGGACGAGGCAGGTTTGAGTTCGCTGCCACCTGCGGTGGCGGCAACCATCACTTCCGCAAGAGCGTCGTCCACGAGACACCTTTATGCGTTGAAGTGGAACCTCTTCGTCAATTGGTGTTCTTCTCGCGGAGAAGACCCCCGGAGATGTTCGATCGCGGTCGTGCTTTCCTTCCTGCAAGAAGTGTTGGAGCGCAGGCTGTCACCCTCCACCCTTAAGGTTTACGTCGCGGCCATTGCCGCCTCTCATGAAGCAGTGGAAGGTAAGTCCTTAGGGAAGCACGACCTGGTCATCAGGTTCCTGAGGGGAGCAAGGAGGCTACATCCGCCTCGTCCTCCCCTCGTACCCTCTTGGGACCTCTCAGTAGTTTTAAGTGCTCTGCAGAGGCATCCCTTTGAACCTTTGCAATCGGTAGAGTTAAAGTTCTGTCCATGAAGACAGCACTCCTGGTTGCATTGGCCTCCATCAAGAGGGTGGGGGACCTGCACGCATTCTCCATTGACGAAGCGTGCCTGGAGTTCGGGCCGGCTTACTCTGACGTGATCCTGAGACCCCGGCCTGGATATGTGCCCAAGGTTCCCACCACTCCCTTCCGGGACCAGGTGGTGAACCTGCAAGTGCTGCCCCTGGAGGAGGCAGACCCAGCCTTGGCACTGCTCTGTCCGGTACGTGCTCTCCGCACCTATGTCGACAGAACGCAGTGTTTCAGGACCTCAGACCAGCTCTTTGTCTGTCATGGGGGGAGCCAGAAGGGAAGGGCTCTCTCAAAGCAACGGCTGTCCCACTGGATAGTGGACGCCATCGCTTTGTCTTACCAGCAGCAAGCCCTTCCGTGCCCCCAATTGGTGTGACGGCCCATTCCACTCGGAGTGTGGCCTCCTCTTGGGCTCTAGCGCACGGCGCCTCGCTAACAGACATCTGCAGAGCTGCAGGCTGGGCGACACCCAACACCTTCGCCAGATTCTATAATCTGCGAATTGAGCCAGTGTCCTCTCACGTACTCGTTTCGGCCAGTTCTGGACCCGCTCAGGTGTCTTCGCTTGCTCGCCACTCCACTCCCCGGACTGGATAAGTGCGATATTTCCTCAGTTCTTCCATTGAAGTCTTGAGTCCTCCAGCACCGACGATGCAGGCACCACTGCTGTTGCTCTGGATGCTGGCTAGGTGCCTCCATGCGTACGGTCCCCCCATGGTAACCGTCTCATGTGTATTATCCACTGTAAGCCTCTCTGAGCATGTGTCTTCCCTTGGCAAGCCATCTGCCACCCCTGGAGTTGAAATTTTAGCAGCCACCTGCGGTTGGTGCTCCAGTGTCTCCATATGCGTTCCTACGTGGCCATATGAGTATTCTTAAGTCCTCCCTTCGGTAGGCATCTGGTAGTATGTCCCTCCCGGGATATGTTTCCCAGTGTACCTTGGTAATCCTGTGTCAAAGTAGGATCCCTAAAAAAAAAAAAGAGAGAGAGGAGGGGTCCAGACTTTCGCAGGGCACTGGAAGACAGCTTGAAGATGGCGTGATGGCACAGACCCCCAATCTCCGTCACTTCTGACGTAACTCGAAGTGACTACGAAAGGGAACGTCTCGGTTACGTATGTAACCCTCGTTCCCTGAGTAGGGAACGGAGACGTTACGTCTCCCTGCCACTTCTGCTGTATCGCTGGGTAGACGCCGAGTTCAGTCTTGGCTCCTCAGCGAAGACATACTGCGGTTGCGTTCACTTCCTCCTTTTATACTCACGGAGTAGGGCGGAGTACGCTATGCAAATTTCTGCAGCCCCAAGGCATTGCATGCCATTGGCTCGTTTTTAAATACTCGAAGAGGATTGGCTTTCTATGCGAAACCCCCAATCTCCGTCACTTCTGACGTAACATCTCTGTTCCCTACTCAGGGGACGTTTTCGAGACGAGACGAGACGTTTTCTTGTGCTTCTTCAGTTTTGCGAGTTATTTACTTGTTATGTCTACTCTCGTAATCTCTTCAGTGCTCATAGCGATACCTCAAAAATGGCACCGCGATGACGTCACACACAATAAACCCACGAGTCTGACAAAGACCGATGGGGATCTGTCATTCAGATATCAACTATTCAGCTCTGACTAGTATGTATTCCAATTGTGACTAGTACATATACATTAGATACTAGTAGTTATTCATTAGGTACGTACTACTTATTTTTAAGATACTGGTACCTATTAAATAGATACTAGTACTTATTCATTAGCTAGTACTTATTCAATAGATACTAGTACTTATTCATTAGAAACTAGTACTTATTCATTAGCTACTAGTACTTATTCAATAGATACTAGTACTTATTCATTAGATACTAGTACGTTTTCATTAGATACTAGTACCTATTTATTAGATAGTACTAGTACTTATTAATTAGATACTAGTACTTAATAGATACTAGTATCTATTTATTAGATACTAGTATTTTTTCCAAATGTTACTAGTAAGAATTTTTATTTTACTAGTCACAACTGCTTTTTTACTAGTCTTATGTTATGACTAGTCAGAGCGGCCACTTTAGAGTTCAATTAAAAATCTTACTAGTAAAAAAAAAAATTATTACTAGTAGCATTTGGAATAAATACTAGTATTTAATAAATAGGTACTAGTATCTATTGAATAAGTACTAGTTTCTAATGAATAAGAACTAGTATCTAATGAATAAGTACTAGTATCTATTGAATAAGTACTAGTAGCTAATTAATAGGCACTAGTATCTAATTGATAAGTACTAGTATCTATTGAATAACTACTAGTATCTAATGTATATGTACTAGTCACAATTGGAATCCATACTAGTCAGAACTGAATAGTTGATATCTGAATGACAGATCCCCATAGAAGTCAATGGCAAAAATTAAATGTGTTACTAGTCACAAAAGAATAGTTAGTCACTATCGAAATAAGTACTAGTATCTAATGAATAAGTACTAGTATCTATTTAATATCTCCGTTATTTTCTCTAATCAATTTTTTTCAACTATTTTTATTATCTTGATTGTTGCATTTTTTACATTTATTTATTTATTTTTCATATGTTTTGTCATGTATAAAGAAAACCAATAAAAAATAAAATAAAATAAAAAATTCATTTAAAAAAATTATTTAAAACAGTTATGATTTTTTTTTTACCATATTGATTTCTGCAATGTCTTTGTGAATATTAAAATCCCCAGCAGCAAAAACAGTAAAACTCTGGGGAAATTGTTGATAACAGTTCTGTAAAGTCCTCAGCAAAGGCTGGAGAGTATTTTAGATGCCTGTAAATAATAAGTGAATAAAGTAATGAATAAAGTAAAATTCATGGAGCACCTTTCAAGACAATGCCCAGATATTCAAAAGATGGGCAATTCCCAAATTATACTTGCTTACACTGATAGACATCTTTAAATAGAGCAGCTACACCCCCACCTCTCCTATCCACTCTTGCAGACACTCATAAAAGTAAAGTTAGGAGAGGCTGTTTCATTGAGGACCGTTGCACTGTTGTCTTCTAGCCAAGTTTCATTTAGAAGCATAACATCTAGGTTGTTTGTGGCTATTAAGTCATTTACTAGAAGTAATTTATTTTTAAGGGATTGGATGTTTAAAAGTGCTAACTTGACAGTATTCATTTTTCCCTCACAGCAATCTTAGTTTGACATGTAACAGTCAGCAGATTAGATAGGTTTGCCATACGCCTTGAAAAGACCTTAGACTCTATCATGTAATATAACAGAAATAGAAAAAGATACAGAACACTGGGTTACCGCTTGTTCAGTTCAGTTTGGTATCAGCTGGTATCAGTTTTTTTTTTTTTCACCTAGAGCAGATGGAGGAGGGCATTGTGGCAGAGGCCGAAGTGCTCTCACAGGGGTTGGGGGTGGGGGAGGGCCTGCAGGCTTTGGTGGTCGCCTCTTTTTGGTTGAGAAACATGTATGTACATGTTTGTATTTTTGAGAGAATATTGTTTATGCATGGTTATTGAAAAAACAAAAAAAATAAGGTTTCTGAAATAAGGCTACATACTAAATATGTGTCCACAATACTTTTTAACTAATGGATGTTTTTTGCTTTAAAATAATCCGGAAATGATCCTGCCTAATCATTCACATAAAACAATAGATAGTTTTAAATTGTGAATTTTTTTGTTTGTTTTTTTGTTTTTTGTAAAGGCAATATGCAGATGGCGTGAACGGCCCGCCCCCTTGTCATGAATAATTAGGTGGTTCTCACCTAAGAAGACAATAACCTGCATAATGAGCCTTTCATTCTGGTGTGTCACACAAGAAAGAATGCAAGGACAATATATACATTTCAAATGTCTTATAAAGTGTTATTTTTTTTTAAAGTAGGCCATTACATTTTATCATACATATTTCAAAGTGAAGGATTCATTATTTTATATCTTGCATTGGAACAAACACTATAAAAAAAATAAGTTTATTTTAGACAAAACACACTATATATTTAACATATGAGCAGAAACTGTCTAACAAATGCTTATTTGATATCTATTTTAGAATAAAAACTTTATAATCTATCCAAAACTAGTCAACGAAATGTTGTCAAGACACTATTATATATCACATTTATTACAAATCTCAGTAGGCTATAGCAAAATAGTTTGGATGTGTTCATGTAAAAATAACGTTCACTAATGTAGGAGCAAAGTTGGTAATTTCCTACTTTTTCAAACTGCTTGGACCACAACTGTCACCTGCAGCTCGTGTTTTATTATTCCTTTTATGTTTGCCTTCAGAACGGAACGGGCAGACCGAACTGTAAATTTAATGAACCATGTGGCACAAAACAAGCGTCTTATAACTTCAGATAAATTGGCTCATGTTCTAGAGATTCTGTATACCTTAGTTTATTTATTAATTAATTTAATTTATTAATAGATAAGATAACCCCACACCACACACCCACACTATTTATACCACAATATGTATCTCATGGACTTCAGTGGTGAATGCAGCTTTATGCCACTAGGTGGGAGTAGAGTATGATTTGAACCATGTATGAAGAGTGGGACAAGAGAGAGAAAGGGAATAAATAAAGGAATGGAGATACTGTGGCTATATGTTGTGTACACTTTTATATCCTTATTTTTATATCCAATTGAGCTTTATCTTTTGCTAAAAGGACATACTAAATGCAACTGTGACAAAGATGGCTATGCCTGCTTACACCCCGCAATTCTTTACAAACTCTGTCAAGTTAAGTGTGTGTTGGTTGACTCACAGATGAAGCAAAATCCAGTTTCAGCACACTTAATTAATTTGATTCTAAACTTGCACAAACTAGGACAGAACTCAGGAAAAGAACAACCAAACAACAGCGTAACTGTAGACACGTAAACACTCAAACAAGAACTCACCAAGACAGGGCTGAAACACAGGGCTTAATTACAGGTCTAAACGAGCTAGACAGGATAACAAGGAGGCATGGTTAATGGGAAACACCTGGGATGACTAATAGACAGGCAGGGAACCGCTGAACAAGACAAGACACAAAGATATTTTTAAAAGCATGCATGGCTTAAAATGTGTATTGGTGCTTGCAGACATCAATATTCGGGAGGGTTTCCAAGGGTACAGCATAAGCTATTATAGTATGAGTGTCTATTCTGTCACAGAGAGTATTACATGTGAATTAAATATCAGGAAAGTGGAGACTGTTCATTGTTATATGCCTAAGTATGAAAATCATCTTGACTTGCACTCAAAACTATAGTGTAAGTTTACTTATTCTATCCTCCCAAGCATGTGCAATGCACTTTACTGATGCTAAACGAGAGACTAAAATGCAGCCTACGTTAAAGACTTAACGAGGCTGCCTGTTACTGAATGTTTCACATGAAAATCACTCTGCCCCATGCATGCTTATTTATTTTTAAATATGTCTACTGTTTTTTCCACTCTAATGGTTCTTGTGGCTAAACCTAAATTACTGATTATTATTTAACAGTAATATATTTTTTTCCACTTAGCTATTCAGTATGAGTTCAACACACCACATTGACTAATGCTACCAACTCAACAAAGCGTGTCTTGACGTTCAGCAAGTTCAACAGAAATTGCGACAACTGCCATTTGCCATCTGTGATGCTATTTCAGAGGAATCGCATTCTGTCGATCTTAGCGAAGCGAATACAGCTGTTATAACGCATACCATTAGGGACCCTTGCCAGGGAGCAACTGATACTCATGAGTGTATTTTCTCTGCACCAGCTACGAAGAGAATATGTGTAAACGGCAGTTTAGGGAGATGTTTTCCATGTGATATCTGCTGATTGTCTTCGCCTACACCCAGATAATGTTGCAGCAGTCGTCTATAATCTCTGCTCATTCTTTGGATTGACATGACATGCAAAATGTATTTTCAAATATACAAATGTCCATCCTCTTCATGCCTCAATCCAGAAAAATCAAGAATTTTGCTTGTCCAATGTTATGGTCCAACGGTCCAAGCTATCAAAAGAAAACACCTCAAAGCTCCGAGCCCAGCGATAATGCATTTCTGATCATGCATCTATTGTAACTACAGATGCTTAGGATTATGGTGCTGGCTGAATATTGGCAGAGAAAGGAGACACTGTTATGAGATATTATTTATGAATCACTTCCTTATTGTGCATCACCTTTGTGGATTTAAAAACATATATACTACGCTCTTGACACATCTCACCTCCTTTTTCAAAAGTGTGTTAAACTGCTTACAAACAGATCTCCTAGCAGATCTGAGGGTGGTAAACCCTCACTTCCCCTCCCTTTCCAAAATCCCTTAAAACTGCAGTTGTCAAGCCCCTCCTGAAGAAGAATAATCTGGATAGCAACATATTGAGCAATAACTGACCAATATCAAATCTTCCTTTCATAGGTAAGATAATTGAAAAAGTTTTCTTTAATCAACTTAACAACTTCCTAACCTTGAATGGATACTTTTCAATCTGGTTTCCGACCACATCACAGCACAGAGACAGCACTCATAAAGAAAATAAACAATATTCGGTTAAATAGTGACAAAGGCAAAACATTCTGGTAGCTACTCGACCTCAATGCTGCATTTGACACTGTCCATCATAACATACTCAACCTGTATATGCTCACAGTGAGCTAATTAATATAAAATAACTAAATTGCTTACCACAGCTACTGTATACCAGTAATAATACTGTAGTGGCTATTTGTCCATAAACTTAAACAAAACAAAAAAAAAACCAATAAACTTCTCAAATGGCCACTTGACGCTACGTCATGGTTTGGCTTTACGCATTCCATTTTTGGCGTGCTATCAAGACGCATAATCGCCTTTGAGCGTGTTTATGAACGCCGTTGACTTAACGTTATATAAATATAGGACTTACCTCAACCCCGTCCCTAAACCTAACCGTCACTGGGGTTAATGGCATTTATGACTGTTCCCTTACCATCCATAGGTAAAAAAAAGATATGACTTACCTCAACCCCATCCCTAAACTTAACCGTCACTGGGCTTCATGGCATTTATGATTGGAGATTTGACGCGCGTGTACGGACACGTGGAATGACGTGGACGTTAATGGCGTAGACATATACGCGTACACGCGGATACACGCGAATAGCTCAAAATGCGTAGAGATAACACGCCACCTGACTCGAAAGTGGCGTATATGTTTACGCAAAAGTCATGTCATGTTGCAAGAAAAGAAAAGAAATAAATTAGGCTATAAAGTAACTTAAGCCCAAAATAAAAATATAGCTCTAACAAATACTTTAAAACCAACCCTAAATGTAACTGGGAGCCATGTGAAGACCTGAGGATGGTGTGTTCAAATATCTGGTTCTGCTCAGAATCCTGGCAGAATTCTGTACTAGCTGCAAGTGTCTTGTGGTCTTTTTGGGAAGGCCAGTGAGGAGTCCATTACAATTATAATTATTACAATTATTACATCATAATCCACCCTGGTGATGAAAGCGTGAACAAGTTTTTGTAAATCTTGTCTGGAAACGAAGCATCTAAATCTTGCAGTATTTTTCAGGTGATAGTATGCGTTATTTATTGCTTTGACATAGTACTGAAACTAAGGTGGAGTCCAGAATCAGAACTCAGGAACCAAGATTCCTGAATATATTTTTAGTTGTTTGACCCCTAGCGTAAAGGTATGCGTTCAACTTGAGATCTTCACTGTTGTTTCTAAAGGCAATGACGTCAGTTTTGTCTTTGATTAGCTGATGAAAATTTTCACATCCAACTGCTGACTTCGTCAATGCATTGGCACATGAAGTCAATGGGACTGTAATTGTTAAGCCCGGAACACACCAAGCCGAAGGTCGGCCGTCGGGCAGTTTTTGTGCGTTGGCTAACTAAGTCTCCTTGGTGTGATACGCACGGTTCCGTGCAGTCAGCTAAAGATAGTCCTCGTCGGCTTTGTTTCGCCCGATTCGACATGTTGAATAAGTCTTGTGCCGTCGGGAAAGAGAGAACTCTGACTGGCTGGTCAACTTAGTGAAAGAGTCAGTGCACGAGAATAATAGCAAAACAGCAAGCAAAGAAGTCTAAACGGTAAAGATAGAAGGCTGTTCTTATGTTACGTCTTCTTACCTGAGTGTTCCTTGGTGAATACCGTAGTATTTCAATATTAACATGAGTGGAGTGGAATAAAGAAAGTGTTCAGCAGGATTGATATTTAAAAAGGTAATCAGGCACTGCTTTGTTTACGTTATGTGTATCTGCAGCCGGCAGCGTCGGTTTTCCTTTTTGAATGACGAATATATACTAGACCAAGACCATGTCCACACTAATACGTTTTCGTTTGAAAACGTATATTTTTCTCTCCGTTCTGGCCTTCCGTCCACACTGAGACGGCGTTTTAAGTCAACAAAAACGTATCGTTTGGAAAACGCTCTCCAAAGTGGATAAATTTGAAAACGCCGTTTTCGCGTTGTAGTGTGGACAGTGAAACCGGAGGTATTTCAAAACGATGACGTAAGTTTAGTCATGTGATCCTTGTTGTACCAATAGATATTCATGTTTATCGGTGTTGTGTCTGTTATGTGTTATTCATTTTTACACTATTGCTAAAATATGTTACTTTCTATGTTACTTAATATGTGCTATTCTCCATAGCACAGTACTGCAAAGATGACAGATACCCAGACAACAAATTAGATCGTGCCGACGTTGGGGCGCGCGTGGCTGCCCGACATAAAGTGCCTCGGTAAGATGTCTTATGGAGATCGGTAGCTAATCGGCAAGACATTGGGAAGACGGTGGTTTTAGAACGATCGCCGACCGCGAGCCAACGTATACCCGACATGATCGCCGACCGTGAGCCAACGTATACCCGATATAATTATTATGACCTATTCAGCGCGATCCCACTAGAGCAGGGAAAACATTCAGACGCCTGCCTCGCTCCCTTTGACTTAATACTGGAACAGTTGATTTTCGTCTGCATCGCTGGAAAGGGCACAGCATGCTTGAAAATCAGCTGTTCCGGTGTTAAGTCAAAGGTAACGAGGCTTCTGAATGTTTTTCGCCGCTCTAGTAGGATCCCACCGTTATGTCTAATTATTGATTTGTTTAGGCTAACTGCTGTCAGATTGTTCCAAGGACACAGGTTGCCTATTGTCTATCAACAATCAATAACAATATGATTTGTTAATCGTAACATTTCTTCCCTAACAATTTTGACAATTGCAATTAAATTGAAATGAAATTGAAGTGAAAGTTAAATTGAAAGTTAGTGATTGTTTGTGTAGGGTGTAGCCTATTTCAAACACAGTCTGACTACCTGGGAAATGTCAGTCTAACATAAAAAATGAATAGATCAGTGATATTAAAATTAAGTTTGATGGTCATGCAAATTAAGCTAGGAGTTTTCCAGGAAAAATAATAAAAATGAGAGCACCGGAAGATGACCTTGAACATTTATTTTTTACTTTTGTTTTTGCAAAAGCAGTATCATTTATTTTAACACTCATCAAATCACACATAGAAAAGTACAACAACAACAAAAAGAAATTCCCTCCAAAATAGGTAAACAGGAAAAATCAGTCCAATCAATTATTTCACTTTAAGATGCTCGCCCTCTTGCTTCCTGTCCCTCCTCAGCCGCAGCCAGTTTCTCGCAGTCATCTCTACATCTGCCTCAGTGGAATTTTGTTGGGTAGGATTTCTTAACACAGCACCTAAACGAAACAAAATAAAAAATAAATAAAGCAAATTTATACTTTTACTAATTTAGTCTGATGTTCTGAGTAAGAAGTGCAGTAGCATACATTACACATAAAATATCGTACCATTGTTAGTCCTCTGAAGGATCCCTGGAAAAGGCTGCAAAGCACACAGGCCGTCATTATTATCCGGCGGCGTCACTAGAAAATAGAGAAAAACCAAATTATTGGAGTGAACAGTAAGTCAAGTTTATCACAATTATATAAACTAATGTCAGTGAGCTGAGTAATTGCCACACATTTCTATCAGCAGCAACTCATCTTAACCCATGTCAAAATAACAGAGCTAACCCAGTGTCACTCCACATCAGTGGTTCTCAAACTTTTTCTGTCATTCCCCACTTTGCATAGAACTGTGCTGTGCTCTATATGTGTTTGTGTGTGTGTTTGCGAGTGTGTGTCAGTGTGTTCTTTGTCTGCGTCTTAAATAGCTTACAGTCAGGAAAGCCTTCAGTCTATGGAAGCACATGGGTAGCAATATTCAATTTGAATGAAAATTAATTTCATGATTTAATTTGATTAATTTCATCGCAAGTGTCTTGACTGTAAGTGTAAACGCAATTAAGAAAAGTAACATTTGAATGATCATTAAATTTGCCACAGTTTTTGCTTGAACATGTTACACATATCTAATCATTTCTGTAATGCATTTTCATTTTAATTTTGACACTTATAAAGCATTTCAATATGCATATTAAAACTAGTGTATGAAATGGCAAATGTAAATTATGTAATTTCATTTTCATTTTGCAACAAACGTTGCTAGAATGTAAAATATAAATTTAAATACACAATGCAATGCCATTTTACATATTGCATTGTCATTTTGCATATTACATTTTAAATTGAATATTGCTACCCATGTGCTTCCATATCAGTCCTCCAGTCCTCCTTCTTGAATATTAACTGCGGCCTCTTGGAAAGATACCTTGGCTAACTTATCACACTACCAATATAAACTCCAAAATCATATCTGGAACACCAAACTATGGTATGCGCTGTGGACCTGTGCAGTACACTGTGTCTACTTGAGTTTAGCGACCTGATGCAGTTTACTACAGAGGGGACACTTACCTTTACTATACGATGATGTGGGATGGGCTGGAGGAGATTTGTCGTGCGTTTTCTTCTTCTTTGCCTGTGTTGTTTGTGGTGCATTTACTGTAGGGTGTCTGATGAAGGGCACGATTTAGGGTGTCTGATGCAGGGGATGGTGGTGGTGATGGTGATCTAAGTTGCAATGGTCTGTAAATGAAACGTTTTTACAAAGATTAGTTATCATATTGATCACATCGAGAGAAATATGACATGGGTGACATACTCTGTGTGATACAAAGAGGATGATCAAAAAGTCAAAAAACATATGAAGCTCACTGAAATTGGAAAACATTTTAAATATACAAAATAAATGAACAAAACAACCAAAAAACAATAAAAGCAATGTCCCGGTTAACAGAAAATGCACTTGAATAAATAGCCAAAATACAAATAAAATGGTTGTAAACAAAACCCGACCATACCCTAAATTATTTGTTATTAAAACATTAACGCACAAACCACTGTTAATTTAACATAAAGCAAGCAGCTACTGCGTGCATTGTCTGGCATGACTGAATGGGCTCCCTTAATAATTCCAAAAAAGCTGACAGTTCATCATGATCTCACACATCTCTGTTATTACCAATGAAGCTGACTGCACAATGAATCTCATATAATATCTAGGCTACACTTTGTTTGTTATAATTAGAGGATTTGCCAGCATACAGAATTCAGCACTGAATAAAAAAAGTCTGTTTTGAGCAGTGAGGGAAGTATATCTTAAATGCTTCTGATTGGCGTTCAAGAAATCAACATGTGATTGGCTACATCGCTCAATAATGCAAACATGTTATAAATAGAAACTCTAGCCTGTAAATCGTTACTACTTTGTTTTAGTTGTTCTTGCAGATGACTAAAAATCTATTAGTTTTTATATGTTTTATAAATAAATATTTCTAGTTTGCGGGAGTACCGCAAATCGGTTTATTCTCCCGCAACCCGCACACACAGAGTGAGTGCATTACCGCTTGCACTCGGCCATCGAATCTAGTGCAGCGCCGCACTCTATTGCGTTGGGAGTGCACGTCTCTAGATCTAAGGCCCGACCCGAGGATAGTGTCAGCCCAGGTCGGGTCAAGTCCTTGCTCGGTCAGAGAATCTAAGCTCTAGTTCACGCTAAGGAACCGAGAGTTTGTCATCCAGTCTCTTTGGTATAGAGAGACAGAGAGAGACGACGAGGAAAATAAACAAGCATGCAAATGTAAATTATCGTGTCCAGAAAAATTTGAGTTTGCCATGCCTCTATCATATTTGCTGAGTGACAAAAAATACCTTTTATTGACAGTGATAGACAGTTGACAAATATCTATACCAACATAAACATAAAATTTGCAACGTTACAGCACTCAGCATTAACCTGATGTTGACAATGGAGTTCTCCTGTAGCCTTATTTAGGTCAAAGATAAATATTTCCACTACATTACTGCCCTGGCCTACCTGTAAACCATTCCTTTGCTACTAGTCCACTCGCTCCACTATAAGGTATAGGCTTTCCTGATGCAAAATTAATAGTACAGACAGTAAAGGCAGAGACAGGTAAAGGTCACATTTTTTAGGATCTTAGGATGCCAATAATCAAGACAAGCAAACAGGGGAAAGTTATTACATACGTGTGTATCAATATGTGAAGACCCTAGAGATGTCCCCTACTCGTCTCAATCCAGATGGATGTGGTGCTGGTCCACTGGGAAGACCATACTGTAGTTCCAGCCGTAATGCCGGACAGAAGGGGAGTCACACCAACATATGGAAAGAAGTGTAAATGGATGGAGAAGCATAGTTTACTATAAAGCTACGTCTTAGTTTGTGCTAATCTTGGCGAAAGCCGAGTACAAATCTGCATGAAGTTTTAACATCTACTCTCGTGTAATGGAAATCATGTGCAAAATAACTTTTAACTAGATTAGTTAAAGATAGTGTTTCAGTTGTCTTTGAGGTCAATTAAAACACATACTTACTGTACAAAGGCAAAGACGCTGTGCAAAATGGGCCTGGGCTCTGAAAAGAGCCTTTGGGGTGTATGTAGCTCCTGTTGAGAAAAAGACGAAACATGAAAAGGAGTCAAATATATTGCAAATGCCTTTGTGAATTAATGTGCACTCAATTTATCTTTATTAACTAAAACAGTATGTTAAGAAAATGGCAATTCAGAACTGTAGGATGACTTCTAGATCAATCACTCACTGAAAAAAACAGAAAAGACCATTCTATTTTGTTTAACAAAGGTTAAGGCTCTATTTTTTATGAATAGCTGTGTGTCTTCACTTACTATCACTTTACTATAGCTAACCACTTCTTTGTATGACTGTCTAGTGGCATGCGCGCTTGTACTAAACTAGGTCTTTGATTGACAGGTCTACTTTTCACGGTAAACGCACAACAAAAGAGCTGCTTTAATTTTAAGCATATGTCACTTAAACAAAATAATTAAAAATCCCTTGAGTGTAAGGGGTTAATATTATAAATGGACAGATGTATGATTGTTTGGAAAAAAGTCAGTCCATAGTTTTATGACCGTTTATTAGTTTAGCCTGAGTGTTTTGGTTATCCTCAGACTGACGAAAAACGAGTTCCCCTCATGTCTAAAAATACATAGGCTACTGTCAAAAATAACTAATTGAAAATATTTAATGCGAGAACATAAAACAGTTAATAATTACTAAAGTCAACAGTTAGAAAATAACTGTTGATCCTCCGCCGCCAATCTCTGTCATCCGTATCGTAAACATTTCTCAGAAAACTCGACGTTTTCTAACAAAATTATATTTTTCAATGAAAAAATAAGTACATAAAACAAAATAAACACTTACTGGCCTGAAAACGGTGTGTTTGAAAAGGATAAACATACTCACAGAGTCCGTTGCTGTAGACTTAGCTGTAGGGTGTAGTGTAGACGATGCTGAGATCACTCACGCGCATAGCGCACCGTCATAAAAACGTGTGCACGCGCGTGAAGGTCTTGATGTGGACCAACGGTTGCGCAGATATTATTTATTTAAAAAAATAGAAGCGGGATCGGCAAAATGGTTCATCACGGTTCCTCCACCGATCTCCGGAGTTGTGCATTTAAAGTGGCTATTCATCCCGCGGCCCGCCGATGGTTTACCCACCAAAGTTTTTTGTTGTGCAGGGGAAAATCCCCTCCCGATACTTTGCCGCTGGTGCCCTCCAATTGCCAACGTCGGCAAGACGTTCAGTGCTATCTGGGTAATGTAGTCTACTCACATTTGCTGTTCTGCGGCAAAACAGGAGAGCAGTTGCGTCTTAGACCAAACATATGGTGACTGAATGCGACCTGGACGCATCAGTGATGGTGAGATATTTTGCTAAATAAAAGTATCCTGTTATTGTGCGATGACATTATTATTTATTTTCCCATCTGTATCATCTCAGTGAGCTTTTGTGAAGTTTCACGCATGCGCAGTAAAGTGAATTTAGAAGTTTCTCATCCACACTGAAACGTCGGAAAACACCTGAAAACGCTAGTGTGAACGGAGAGCATTTTTAAACGAAAACCCAGTGTTTAAATGCATCCGGATTAATGTGGACGTAGCCTAATATATCTGCAGAAATAGACAGTTGGCTCATTAAACGCAGGCGCAGAACGCACATTCTAACTGACTGTCGGCTGCAGTTCTCTCGGTGTGTTCAAGTGCAGCTTTTTACCTCGACGGGAGCGGACGAGAGGGGACAAGAGGGGACAACACAGTCGACTTTCATCAGCGCTAGTTCGTCTGTGTCGGCTTGGTGTGTTCCGGGCTTGAAGTGTATCACACAAACAGACAAAGACCTTAATACAAGCAGGAACTAATACACAGGGACGATTAGGACAAATGACAGGCAGCTGTGAGGAATGTGATTAGTGTCCATGGAAACAGATTGGTGGCGGGAAACTCAAGACTGTGGAACACACGTGACAAATGAAAACAAACTGAGGTAACACTTTAGACATTCTACTACAAATAAGTAACTTTTCAACTACATGTAAACTAACTGTCATTAGAGTAGCAGAATGTCAGCTTAATATCTGCTAACACTTTATTTTGTTGGTCCCCCAACAGACATTCAACTGACTATAAGTAACTTGGTGACTACAAGTAAACTTATTCTCCTAACACAAAGCCTAACACTTAACCATAACCTAACAGTATACTGACAGTCTACTATAATATTCTAATACTCTAATGAGAGTTAGTTGACATGTAGTTGAAAAGTTACTTATAGTTAGTAGAATGTCTAAAGTGACTATCGAAATAAAGTGTAACCGCCTTGTCCTATAACGTGCCTAAGTTATGGAACACACTACCTGCATCTATTAGGGATGCTGGTTCTGTTTTAAGAGACTTCCTAAGACATCTTTTTAGTCAAGCTTTTCATTTATAATTTTATTATTTATGTGTATTTTTTTATACTTATGCATTTTTTTCCATATTTGATTATTTTGTTCTGTAGGCTACAGGTTGTAGCGCTTAGAGACTGAGAAATGCGATTTACAAATAAAATGTATTATTTATTTATTATTATTTTTTTTTTGTTTATTCATGCTGCTGCTGCTGCCTATTTGTCAATTTTTTTTTTTTTAGAACTTTTCTTTTAGTATCTTGTTGATCAGTTTGCGCGGATTAAGTTCGGATATAAGCTGAATTGATGGTGAACATTTCGCTTCCACTGTGGATTATTCTTTCAACTATGGTCTTTACCATCACAACCAAGAAAACACTGAAGTACTCACCTAATGAATTACACCGACTGCGAACCTCGGTGCAAACAAAACTGCCGAGAAGTCTCAAATTCCATCGAGACATTCTCCTTCGGCAGCCAAAATATATCCACCGTGGCTCTCGGCGAAACTACTGCACTTCCGACAAGGAACAGGTCAGGTCTATCAATTCATTTTGGACTGCTGGGCCATCACAAGCTTGAAAGAAGAAAGGCTCTGATCTGTTAGTGTGTTAATTCCACTGGCAAAAATTTGTCAAAAAATCATGTACCACTTTACACAAGTTTGCCCTCTACAACGTCCGTTCCATCACCAACAAAGGCCTCCTTATCAATGATCTTATTATTGATCAAAACTTGGATTGTTTGGGTCTAGTTGAAACCTGGCAACAACAGAACGATTTTTTTTCCATTTAGATTCTGCTACTTCGCCTGGATTTGGTTATCTGTCAAATCCTTTTCATGCATTACTAATCCATGCACTGTGTTTAAACATGGGAGAGATATGGATCTTGTGCAACTAATTTGAAATATAAATGGCCAAAGATATCCTTATACTGTAACAACCAATAATAATTTGTACTTTAATATTATAATTAAAATGTAATTTTAATTAAATTATGGCTGTGTCTAAATGATAATATGTGTGGGTTCACTGTAAAAAAAAAATGTGTTCAATTTACGGTAAAATACCGGCAGCTGGTTGCCAGAAATTTACCGTATAAAATACGGTAGCAAGAATTTACGGTAATAAAGTTTTACACATATTTTATACCATTGTAATATACTGACATCCATCAATCACAGCAGTAATGAAGGTCACAAGATACATGGAAATATATGGAAACATCACATGTAGCTTTTTCACAAGAAACTTAATGTTAACATATAGAAGCGGCACAGTGTCATTCACTCAAACATTAAACACCATCGTGGTAAAACTCATGAAATTTTAAAAAGGCAATAAACATTACTTTAACAGCACCTGAGCTTAGACTTATAAGGTTCTATCTCCGTTTAGGGTAGTTCTGAGATATTAAGCATCAAAGTTTTTACATCCCAGCTGCCAAAACTGTTATGTAGTGTAATCTTCTATTATAGCTCAACAAGACCATCACCCTACAGGTACTTTGTGAATAAAATATCAAAATCCTGGCACATTTGGAAATGGGATTTTTTAAGATGACCCCAATGGAGATAGAACCTTTTAAGTCTGAGAGCTCTGATTCTGTTTGAAATTATAAGGTTCTATCTCCACTTTTACAAATAAAACCCCACATTTCAAAGAATAATTGTATATAACCATTGATAATATAATATAATACTATAGTATCAAAGCCAAGCAAGCAAGTTTGTAAGAAAAAATTTTTTTTTTCAAAGAACATGGACATGGAGTAATTACACAATACTACACCTCACTCCTCTGTACTGTAAAAAAACATTTAGGAAGCATCTTACATTAAAAACGTTTAATTTAGTAGATTAACACAAAATATTGTAACATCATGAAAATTATGTTTTCATCCCTTATTATTCTGTATGTCTGTTTTGTTATGTATGATGTACTTCATGTTGTGTAATTTATGTTGTCATGACTCTTTCCAACCTTCTATCTTTACTTTCTAAATACTGCCTTGTAGTATGCTTTGTCAACTGCAGGCATGTACTTGAACATGGATAAATATTAGACAGATTAGACAATGGGACCCACTGAGGCACTGTCCAGGACTCAACAGGATAAACAGTCACAGTTGCATTGCTTGGATATTGAATCTACTGGAGATAGAACCTTATAATCCCAACTTGGTTAATGTTTTGTGAGATGGAACCTTTGTATTTTATTAATAACTACTAAAAAAAAATTTTTTTTACAAAAATAACACCACACAGGCATTAATAAACACCTAATACCTGACAATTGCATTGCTTAGCACCTGTACAGTACTTCCTAAATTGAAGGGTGTTTTCGTATAAAATTATTTTCTCTGTAGTTGTCTTTATGCCACATTTTCTATCTGTGCCGTTGGTTTCCCAGATACTTTTCCAGTACCGCAAAACAAAGCAGTGTTTATACAAAACACAATCTTACTCACAATCTTGTGTTTTGATTGGTCCGTCCGTGTTCATTCAGGGTTTTGATTGGATATTGAATCTACTGGAGATAGAACCTTATAATCCCAACTCGGTTTATGTTTTGTGAGATGGAACCTTTTTATTTTATTAATAACTACTAACAAAATATTTTTTTTTACAAAAATAACACCACACAGGCATTAATAAACACCTAATGGATCAGATTATGTCAAAAACTCAATTTCGACCAAAAGTGGAGATAGAACCTTATAATTCTAAGCTCACGAGTACCTAACTGATTAGAAAAAGACTAAGCAAACTATGAAGAAACAAGTTATTTCAACAAAAATACATCGTGTGGAGTGTCACGCAGGGAATTGTGGGAATGTCAATTTACGTTTTTTCACTGTGATTTATACGATGAGTTGTTCATTTTCACTTTAAAAACTGTAAATTTAACAGTATTTTACAGTAAAATTACATGAAATTTACCATAAGATATATCACAGTTATTTACCATATGTAGTAAGGAAAGGTTCTGTTAACCAATTAACAGTTTTTCACTGTAGCATTTTTACAGTCTTTTACTGTTAAAATCACGATCATTTTTTACAGTAAGAGGTAATCTTCAAGCTCTAAAGTAGGAGTGTTGGAATCTACTCCTGGACGGCCACTGTCCTGCAATGTTTAGCTCCAACCCCAATTAAACACATGAACCAGCAAGTCAATGTCCTACTTGACAAACTAGAAACTTCCAGACAGGTGTGTTGAGGCAAGTTGGAGCTCTTCATGACAGTGGTCCTCCGGGACAGAGTTTGGACACCCCTGTGTTAAAGGTACAGTCTGCTTGTACCTACTTCAGCATTGTCCATTTGGCATCATGCAAGCTTAAAGGAATCCCAGAGTCTTGATGTCTCTATACAATGAATTCCCTGAGGTGCAACATTAAAATATTACTGCAGTACCTTTGAAAAGATATGTCTTCAGCTGAGACAACTGATGTGTGCATCTCTCATTAGAATGAATGATTTCGAATTCATAACCAGAGGCCCATTTCAAACAAACAGTCAGAGGTACCTCCACCCTATATACACTACATTAAATTCATACAGTGGTATATAAATATTAAAAATAATGAGAAAACCTGAATATCAAAACCTCTGGTGCATGCTGTATTTAAACCAGTGTTGTGACTCAAAATCTTTTTAGGGCATTTTTAATGAATCACACAATAACAGAGGCAAAATAAATGTTAGCATGAACACAGGAGTAAGCCTATTCCTTTTTTATTAGAAATACATAGGGGTCTAATATCAGAAATACATATATTCTGCTGGGTAGCATAATACAATCCAAATATCCGGCCTCTTGTTCTGCATGCAAACAACATCAAAAGAAATAAATACAAAGTATTCACGATGACATTGCATTTTTAAGTATTTGCCTCAGTAAATGACTTTTAACTTCCCCCACAAGCAGAAAAACACCAAGATTTTTTGGGGTCAGTATGTTCACCCAGCTGGATTTGTATAATTATTATTATATTGTTGGTCTTGGTTATAGATAGGAATCAGTGACTTGAACTTGGGTTACCCTAAAGGATGTATTACTAGATGTTGGAGCGCTGCCCAAAAGGCTATGGCTCCTACACCACTATGGTGTTTGTTTAGGCAGTGTGACTGTGACAGTGACAGTGATCCCCACAATCAAAATCCATCATTTTGAAATCCAGCAATATATGTTTTAATAAAACTATGTTTGTTTAAAACAGATAAACAGTTTGTGCAGACCACAAAATTACCACAGTTCCTGAAAAGATCCTGAAGAAAACCTGCTGAAAATTAGTGTATTAAAACTATTGTTGCTAGTATTGTGGAAATTATAATCAGCAAAAATACTGAGCAAATTAGAAATTTGAAACAAAATTTATATACTATCATACACCTATCCATTTCAAGCATATAAACACAGTTTGAGGGTGCATTTCAGGAAGCTGTAGACTTTGAAAGTCTAAGAGTAATTTTACTCCTTCACATAAGGGTGATACTGATGCCATTTTTCTATGCACCTGCAAGACCTGACGATATTCTAAAATGGCCAATCATTCAGTAAGCACAGCAGAACAAACATTTACATTCTGCTCAGAGTTGAGAGCAACACTGTACCCAAGGCAAAAGATAATTATTGTTAAAATTAGATTTACACAAAACTAAAGCAGTATTCACACATCTAAAAAAAAAAAAAAAAAACATCCTAAACTCATTTACTGGATGTGAATAATGCTTTCTGGAGCAAAATTGTGTGGCATTACACCACTGAATATTGAGATTTATTATTCCTAATTCCTATTTCTTAATACTCCCCATCTGCAAAATAGTGCAGATGAACTTTCCAAAAAACATAATTTTTCGAATATGTTAACCAGGTGTTAATAAACAAGATAAGTCCTTGCAATCACAATTGTTCAGTCCTTGCAATCACAATTGTTCTTCAACCCTTCTCCATTTAAACCCTTCCAGTGTCTTAAACAGACATGCAGGGAAAGTTTATGTACAGAATTGTTACACAAAAATTCCAGTTTCATAAAGACAGCTGCACTCTTCATATTACATTTAAAGATTTGACATATAGACATTAATAATATAAAGATTGAAAAGCTTGGATACTTTCTGGCATGATTTTGGTCTTACAAACCTATATTGTTCAGTGCCAGTTTTTAGAGGGGTGGGAGGAAGTTTCTGAGCTAATTTAATGACCTCTGCTTGTCAAGCTCTCACTTTGTATCAAAGAGGTCTAGGTATATTGTGAGTCAATGGTTTACCTGCGTTCTTGCTCTATATCTGTTCAGGCTCAGCGTCCGTGCAGGTTTCCCATGGATTTCTTGGTATCTGTGGCATGGAAACGAGCAGTAGACCAATTCCACTGAGGAGGAGCAGGACAAAACCCGTGCACGCACAAGAAAAAGACCAAGAATAGTAATACTCGATCCAGATAGTGTCCTTGCTTTCTATCATCCTTTTGACTGACTGACGCATTACCTCTACTGAGATGATGGCACACAGACCTGAATACAAAGATATGAAAAGATATTATTAAAGATTTCTATATATTTTCCATGAATGTAAAAATGTTGTGGAATCTAAAAATGAATGTGTATCTATTTGGATGTCTGTCTATAGTTTTGTTTCAGGTAAGGCAAGTGAAGCTGTGATTAGATGTTCCACCTTACCAGCAAAAGCAAAGAACATCCCAGCAGGCTTGTACATATAGTCCTTTCCCTTTCTGAGGGAACACAACACACACAATGTGCCCAGAATCATGAAGAGCAGACTGAAGATGGATATGGCTGCTGCTGAGATGTTGTATTCTGAGTAGAGAAATCAGAAAGAGCTACATGTCTATTTTAAATTATGACAGTGAATCAAATGTCAATAACAATTACGTTTAAATATGTTATGACTCATGCTTCAGACCTATTTCCCTAGAACCCTCTATAGACCATTTCACAAGATGTAAACAACACTGGTCCAGAAGCACTTCCTGTTTCAGTTTTATAACACTACATAAAAGCTGGGATAAAATACAACCAACAGAACATTTAAAACTGAATCAGAAAGTTAAACAAACATCTTTAAGATGTTTTCTTTACATGTGAAATAAAGAAAACAGTTACAAACAGGAAGTGTTTCTGGAGTGTTGTTTACATCTTGTGAAATGGTCTATAAACAGTTTCTGTACTCTGTCTGCACACTGTATTCCCCCCCAAAACAGTGTAACTGTCCACTACGATTCTTCCACTGTGATTCTTTCTTATTTCATCCTTCATTATATGTTCCTTCCACTGCTTCACCCACAGTACATACCGCAGAAGAAAATAAAGGTGCACAAAAGCATACTCCAACCAATACAGTATAATGTCAGTCCAGGCTTGAATTGATTTGACTATATGAACTTACCTCTCTGAGTTTTAACTTCAAAGATTTCAGAATCTTCGCCTGGTGTGAAATGTCTGAAGTAAGAGCAGTTGATTTCTGAGAAAAACAAAAACAAAACGTTTTTTTATTTTATTTAAATTATACATTTGAATGAAATCCCATGTAAGAATGCTCAAGGGGGACATGTATTTTCCTTTTGCTGGCTACTATTGATGATATGTGTATTATAAGACTGAGTTTATTCATACCCTTACAGGAATTGTTGAGTTGCCAGTTGCCTGAAGTGTTAACTGCAAAGGTTTATATATATATATATATATATATATATATATATATATATATAAATGCATTTTCAAGAGCAGCTAAATATATGTTGAGTTATTTTGACAAATGCAAACGACTCAGAGTTGGCTCCATGAGGCCACTAGTATGACAAAGACTGTCTTATCAAAGCATACTGTTGCAATCGCTTCTGCCTAATGTATTCAATCACTATTTAAAAAAAAAGGGAACAAATTGCAACCTGGTTTACCTGGAATTGTATTGTTTTATTTACAGAAATGACTGATGAGGTCTGGTTTCACAACTATATTGCTTTAGTTCTGAGTTGCATGTTAAGTATTGAGTGCCAAATATACAAGCAGTATTACATGAAGCATGTGACTTGTATTCATGCAATGTCTGGCAATGAAATTGAGTGGATAAAAACTGCCTCTCAGGAGCATAAATGTCCAAGATAATTTATGTCTATAGTTTTTTTTTAATATGACAGAGCAAAGTTGATAGTATAGTATCAACTTTGCTCTGTCATATTAAAAAAAAACTATAGACATAAATTATGTTGCAGTCTCATTCCTAATATTCATTCCCTGAAACTGTCATGGATCTATGTTAAAAGTAATGGACTAATGTCATGTCTTACAGCAGATGAATGTATCTTTCCAAACTAATTCTGTAATTTTAAATCAAATCCACCTGTCTGTCCACCTGTCCTTACAATTAGCATCCGCTTATAGGTAAAGAGGGGGAGGAAGAACACACAAGTCATGTATTTTTTATTTGTATTTATTTATACTACATAGACAGAGATCAGCAAAATATTGATATGTTCTCAAAAACATGTGACTGTTACCATAAGTTTAAATGATTTTAATGATGGGCCACAGTCGAAGGGGTATCATTTAAGGGCCAATGGGTATACTGTTCTCTCAGATGTGACCGTTCGTCACAGAAATGGAATTGTACCACTCTTAAATTAAGAGTGTCTCCCATCTTGGGACAGCTGACTATTTACACAGCCTAATTATAGATTTTACTGACTGCATTTACAAGACCAGTCACACACACAGCTGGGTATGTTGTGTCATGTGTTAAAAACAATCAATTGGTTAAATTCAACCTCATTTTATTGACTTTCTATTTGATTAATTTTGTATCATTTTGAAACGTCTAGATTTGAAATCAAGCAGAGTTTGGGGTCAGGCACGTGCACACATATACATCAAAAGGGGCTTGAGCACCTGCCTTTTTTCTTGGAGTGAAAGAGCCATTTTTTTCTGGGGTGCATTTTATATATAGGTGCAAATAATATATATTGCTGTTTGCGCACAGCTTCCCTGTCAAACAAATATATTTATTGAATAGTGATTCCAAATATCAGGTCAGAGTTCTGAAGCGCTTCCTCTCTGAAGCACCGATCAGAGTAAACGCGCCTGCTCTAGTACCGGTAAGCTCCATAGACAGTATAAGAAGTGGACAGAGCCATCTCATTGGAACTCCATTAAGACAAGTGAAGCCCGTTTTTGGCGATTTTTTAGCACGCGCAGACTCAAACAGAGCTTGACGACGTAGATGTGACGAGAGCAAACCGTCTGTCTATAGTGGCTGTGACATGAGAAATCTGAATCATTCCCTTCCGAAACATGCGGCGGAGAGTGTGTGAGAGCGGAGCTGTCCATGAGCTAGGAGCAGGAGACACTTTTGCTAGGTGTTCTGATGAATTATTTTGTCATTTTGCCTCCACGTTTCCCCGATTGCCTGCGAGCTTCTCCTCCTGTCCATACGGTAATCTCTCTGTGCGACAGAGAGTCGCTTGGTTATGATGCAATCGTTAGCCAACTTTTACAAAAAAACTGCTTTTACGGGGCCATAACATAAGCTACAAGGTAATGGAACATTTTATACATTGTCGTGTTTCTTTAGAAATAAATAAAGGACAAATGGGGTCTTCAAACGCCTCAGATGTAAAGTTATTCGCTGTCAAAATGAATGGGAGTCGATGGAAATGCTAACGCAAGTGAAGTTCTGCTACAAGATGGCAGCTCCCACGAGGCTTCAACTTCCGGTTGATGGATTACCCCCTTGGTAAGCTCGCGCTGCACTGCATTTGGATTTTGCGCCAAGCAGATAAACAGTCTGTGAGGCACAAGCAGTTCAAATGAGTTTCGTTCCGCTTTTGGCACAAACATTATTGAACCTGATATCGTTTTATCGAGAAAAATTATATCACAATAATGAATGAATCACCATGTCAATTTAAGACGTGGCTAAATGTAATTTATGACCTTGAATGGAAAATCAGTATGTTTTTATTACCTTTTTTATGGCCTAAAATTCTTATTATTAAAGTTAATGACTTACATCAAGAGTCTTTTCTCCTGAAATTTAGAAATCTAAATTGGTGAATTAATAAGAAATCTACAGATACAAACAGATGGAGGATAGTGGGTTTAAAACAAACTCCATCTAAATGTGGATTTTGAAGGTTTTATTTGATGATGATGATGGTACAGTCCTCTCTCAAATGTGAAACTGAGGGCGTACGTTTTCACACCTGAAAGTACGCACCAAGGTCCGAACCAAAGTTCATGTTTTGATACATTTTATACTTTCAGAAAATTTTGGTTTGGTTTCACACTGCAATAATGTGAGCGCACTATAGAACTTTACGTTTACGTCATCATCTATGTGGGCTGCGTCTTGACATTGATTCACTATTTTAACATTTACAATCACATTTAGTCAGAAATCATTTATTGATGTGACAATTGAGTCACATTGGATCCTGAAGCTCAAAATGTCTGTATTTACAATAGAATGGGTGTGTGTAGATTAAATTATATGAAAAACATGGCATATTGTAGATGTATGCTGTAAAACCACTGTTGTCCACTAGAGTGAGAAGCAGCATTAGGCATTTTGAATCGTTTTGATCAGCTTTCAGCATTGGCTAACAAACAAACGCTTAAAGCAATGTTTTTAAATTAGTTTTATATTATTACATTACAAAGAAATAAGTGAAATGCTTATGACAATTAAAAGAGATTTTCACAATAACATATGCCAAAAATGTGTGTGTGTGTGTGTGTGTGTGTGTGTGTGTGTGTGTGTGTGTGTGTGTGTGTGTGTGTGTGTGTGTGTGTGTGTGTGTGTGTGTGTGTGTGTGTGTAAGCATGCATTATGAAGTTAACATGAAAAAACTGGTTTGCTTTAGTACAGAATACTGGTGAAACAAAGTAGTTCAAAATGAAAGTGAGCAATAAGTGGTCTTCTACTGTCCTCTGCTGGCCACTCTACTGATTAATAATCTTTACACATGTGCTTTTGCATTCATATATAGACACTAAACAAATCCTTTATATAACAGTTACTATTATAACACAATCATATTTTGTCAGAGTTTAAAACTTCAATTGTACTGATGCTTCACATAATTGCTATGAAAGTGGTAAATCATGGCAAATAACGCTAGAAACATGGTAAATCACAGTAAATAAGGTAAATCATCCTAGAACATGGTAAACTATGGAAAATCATGCTAGATGCATGGTAAATCATACCAGAGCGAGGTAAATCATGGTAAAATATGGTAAATTATCATGGTAAATCATGGTAAACGGTTTTCCATTTACTATGTCAGTGGTTACATGCTTGCTAAATGTCTTTAATGCTTATGTGCTAAAAGGGCTTAATTGCTTGAACACCGCTAAATGATGCTTGCAGCTTTAATTAACTTAAATTACGCTCTGTAGCCTACCTCATACAAAACTATTATAATACTGCCAGAGAGGACTGCGATTGCAACACATAATGTAAACGACTTTTGGTACCAGTTTTATAAATTATTGTGATTATAGTTGTTTGTCTATTATGTTTATCTTCATTGTAGTCTATGTAGTTTTAAGGAATGGTTATCGATAGGTTTAGGGGTAGGAGTAGGAGTAGCATTAGTCAAAACATATTTTAATGCTATACTGTTAATAAAACTGCCATTTCCCTATGCATCTCTGTCCATTACGTTTTATCCTTTTTATATTCTGGATAGGGAAATTATAGGCTACAGATATCTTTATGATATGGAATATATTTAAATAGTTAATGTTTTGCAGCTGTAAAGTCGTAATGTTACGTTATGTATTAACAATGAGATCAGGCTGGCTTATGGGCCTAATTGAAATTGGATGTGGTGTCCTCATGTTGATTGAACAAGCTGACATGTTGACCACGTACAGCTCATATGGTGAACATGGACCTTTAAGGATACTTTTACAAATCAGCAGGTAAATATGATTAGGGTTAGAGTTAGGAGTAGAGGTGGGCTTTAGGGATAGGGTCCAAAAAAGGCAGCATTATTTGTATTTTGTATTGGTATTATAGCTACAGGGTATGGCATTGTCACCTCTTTTTTTTAAAAGATACAAATAGTCCACACCTGTTAGGCACATCCTTTGGTTAGCAGTGATCTCCATGAGCTGTCATAACACTTAAAACAACTTCCACAGACAGGGAATTCCCTGAAGATTTGCAGGCCTGACTAAGGGATAGATGAATAAAAGAACTCTCTTTGAAGACACTCTAAAAACCTCTGATTATCTCTTGGTTTTATAACAGTGGATATCTTTTCTTTTTTTTTCTTTTTTTTGAAAGAGGAAGGTGTAACAATGCGGCAGAGAAGGAGAAAGCAGAATCCAAATGCAAGCACAGAGTTTAATTGTACAAACAGGTAATCCAAGGCCAATGACAGAACAAGGACCTCAGGACAGGACCAAGGACAAGAAACCACTAAAGCACACATTACTACAACAACAACACAAAGACTGAAGGACACAGGGCTTATATACACAGGCAACCAAGATAACAAGTGGGTGTGGCTAATAAGAAACACCTGGGAACAATTGACAAGACACATGGCAAAGGGAATCACATGACAGACAAGAACAAGGAACAAGACACAAAACCAAAACCATGACAGCAGGAGTTTAGACACAATTATCATACCTTTTAATTAAATTGGTTAGTCACCAAATCAAAACAATTTTCAACCATGTAACACGGACCTTTGGAGCAACTTTTTTAAGATAATGAGTAAGAACCTTAATCCTGTGCATAATTATTGTGTAACAGCAAATAATTTGTTAATAATTTTCATTAATAACATTAACAAACATTGTGACGTTATATCATATCTAAAACAGATCCTTATTAGGTAATTAATATGAAGAATTAGAAATGTAATTATAGATAGATGTGATCTAATTAGAGACAGACATCATTACTTTACTGTGAAAAATTCAGCTTGAGGCAATTCAACCTAAATCCTACACATACTATGTTCAGGAGTAAAGCAAATTTTAAGTTAAGACATGCTCCCCAACATTTAACCTCCGAAGACATGTGTTGATTTTAATCCATCGATATTTACTTTCACTAGCTTCCATGTTTTCAAAATAAATAATTATCAATTTTCACCTCATTAAGTGAATACAAAGAAAGAAAAAAAAAGATCTATTAAACAATCATTATGCAGAGACTTTATAGGATATTAAGCCAGAGATTCAGAGAGTCCTGTTTATCTGATCAACATTTCTCACTTTGTCACTTACCCCCCGGTAAGCTGATAGGTCCACAGCTTTTACCAACAAATGCCTCATCCTCAATATAGATGTATTTCTTGCAAAGTCTCCAAAGGCCGAAGTGGGCTGCCTCACAAGTTGTGTTTACATTCTCCACTCGAGGACTCAACACAGCCCAGTGGTCTGTCACCACCGCTGTTAACATGGACACTGAGCCCACCAATATTACAAAAAACAAGATTTTTGTCTTGGTTTCCTTCTTCATTTTGCCCAGTATCCAATGCTAATCAACAAATAAAATGAAAAATGACACAAAAACTATTCTTTCAGTGAAGTAATCACTGAATATCTGGACAGTGTATGACAGAGACTTGATTCTTAAAGGCTCAGTCCAGAACTGTGCTTGTGCATGGATAAAAGAGGCTAAATGGCAGTGCCCTAGTATTTATGCTGAGGCCAGACTCAAGTCGCAGCTGTTGAGGCTCATCAGGAAAGTTGATGACCAAACTGGCTTGTCTCACAAGAGGTCTGTGGGGGATATGTTGGCCTAAATGTGTGCTGTGAGTCTAATGTCTGACTGTTGACATATAAGATATCATCTGCAATGACTAGGGCGTGTCTATTCCATGACAAGTAGAATTGGGAGTAATTTAAAAATCTTTATTAAATTGATCATTGAAGTATCTTTGTAAATGTAAATGTAGGACAACTGATGCATTGATTCTGTCCTTTGTTCCAAACAGAAAAACTGTGATAAATAGCCATTAAATGGCCATTCTCAAGGCAGTTTGAACCAGGGTACTTTTCATCTACTGTTTTATGAATACTAGGAATTCAGACATGATACTCAGCTCACAATCAGTTTTTTATTTTTTATTTATGTATTTATTTATTTTTTATGGAGTAGGCATATTTGGAGAAAACTTGGTGGCAGTGTGATTTTTTAAAACAAAACTTTAAAAGAATGTTCTTGGGACCTTAAAAATTGGTTAAAAAAAAACTAAAACAAATTAAAACAATACAATAACATTTGGGGAACATTCTGCAAAGTAACTGTATCAGATAGTACCATGTAGTGCCATTTACTACCATATGCGAATATAAAACCAAATTTTATTCTAATTAGTAGGCATTTCCCAGACAGCAAACTGACATTGAATCAACGTGGAAACGACGTCTCTCATGACATTGAAACAACGTTGATTTTGCTCATCGAATTAACGTTGAACCAACGTCAGACGCGGAATTTTTCAAAGCTAAATGAAAATCGAAAACTGGTTTGCTTTCATAACGTTGAAACAACGCGGTGATTTCAAGTTGATTTTCCGTTAGTTTTGAAAGAATGACGCGTCTGACGTTGGTTCAACGTTAATTCGATGAGCAAAACAATGTCAGATCAACGTTGTTTCGATGTCATATTTCCACGTTGATTCAATGTCAGTTTGCTATCTGGGTTGTAGGAAAATAACATTTCAAATAACAAATAACAACTTCTGTGTTGCAGACTCTTTTTTAAATTATGCAAAGATAACACTTAAAACATGCGTTTACAAAAAAAACCCTACAAAAATGCATTGCATGTCTTTGCACATGTTGGGCCGTTTCAAGATATTTGAGGGCCCTAGGCAAAAGAGTGAAGTGAGGTCCCGAGTCCTCCCTCAGGAAAATTTTTCAAATTCAGATGGGATATCTTGTATTCTGGTGCATTTTAAGAGTCATAAATTACTCTGTATGCTACACGAAGTGGCCACTATAAAGGTCACAGTGTCTTCAATGAGGCATTGTTAATTGGAATGACACATTTTGATTAATGTTTATTTTTGTCAACAAGGCAAAAACAAGGTAAAAAAGTATAATTATTTATATAATTATTATTATTCTATTAGTCATTAGAATGGAAAAAAATCTCATGCGATGTAATCTGGGCTCGTGCATCAAGAGGATTTAGCTCAAAGGAAGTTTTCAAATGCTGTAGCTGGGTCATTCTACAAAAAATGTCCACTTTTGATATGGCAAGATGTCTTAAAATTCCGTTAAAATTCGCGCTCAGCGTCTTTTAACATAAAGCCCGCCTACTTTGATTTGATTGGTCATCTCAAATATTCTGATATTGACGAGGTAGGTATATTCGGAGGTATATTTTTACAGACTGCTATGGAAAGAGGAGCAAATGGATCGCTGCAATTCACAGAAACAACTGGACTCCAGTCAGCCAAAGGTGGATTTGCAGTTATCATTTTGTGTCAATATGCTGAATTTAGCTGTAAAACCATACCCGTAAATTTTGGATTGTTATATACATTATCAGCTCATCAATTAAATATTTATCATTGCATATTCTGCATTATTGGATGTTTTTTTAATAAACACTGAACCATTAACCATGGCCTGACTATGAGTGAAGCTGGAAGAGCTAATCTCAGCCGCTTCACAGTTTCATCCATAATAAGGACATTCCGACTGGAAAACTGGTATATCTTCTACTCTACTCAGACTGTATCTAGAGTATTTACAGTACTGTACCATATCACGTTACTGTATCACATTTATTGTATTCCACTAGTAATCTTCAATCAATACTGTCTCAACTGGGCTGTCAGCTATTTAAGTTGTTTCTTCGATCAGTGATTTTATTTGAACTTAACCCTTCTTCAATAAGCTCTAAGTTCTTAGTGAGAATATTTTTGTTGATTATTGATGTCCCTGGCAAGCTCTCTCTCAATTAAAGTATACTATTTCTCCACACCTGCTGTCTGGCTGTCTTACCTTCATGACAGAATACTCAGCCCAGCACAACCCAGCTGCAGAGAATCCTGTCCGGTCTGCGGTCTTGCCCTCTTCTCCCTCTGTTACATCTGGCTCAGAACCTATGCAGCTGGATGGTATTCATATTATACAGATGGAGCGAGAACGAAGAATTGTTAATCGTCTCTGTCTCTACTGTGCCTCTGTCGCCCATTTCTTCTCGTCATGTCTGTTAAAAGCCAGGGCTCGCCAGTGAAGGGAGGGCTTCTGGCGAGTGCGATTTCCCTGGAGTCTTCAACTCCTGTACCACCTTTTAGGTTCACCTTCACTGGCCAGGTTCTTCTCTTCCCTGCAGGGCGCTCATTGACTTAGGCGTGGAAGGAAACTTCGTTGATGAGAGGTGGGCGCGTGAACAGGGTATTCCCTTGAAGGAGTTAGATGAAGCCACTCCTCTTTTTGCTCTTGATGGAAGTTCTCTGCTGAGGGTCAGACTAGAGGCTTCTCCTTTGACTGTCACGGTCTCTGGTAACCAACTACCATGAGACCATTTCCTTTTTGATTTTTCATTCCCCTCATTATCCTTTTGTCTTAGGCCATCCTTGGCTTATTAAACACAATCCCCAGATTAATTGGGTGGAGGGTTCTGTTGTGTCGTGGAATGTTTCATGTCATGTTGGGTGTCTAACCTCTGCTCTTCCTCCTGTCTCCTCTGTCTCTGTGTTGCAGGAAGAGCCAGATGATTTGTCAGGTGTTCTGAAGGAATATCACAATCATTGAATGGTTTTTAGTCGGTCACGGGTGGCCTCTCTCCCTCCTCACTGTCCACATGACTGTAGCATTCAGCTCCTCCCTGGTACCACGCCTCCTCGCGGACGTTTGTATTCTCTGTTAGCGCCAGAACGCAAAGCACTTGAGAAATAATTGTCTGAATGTTTAAGCGCTGGTACCATTGTTGCCTATACCTCCCCTGCCGGCGCTGGGTTCTTCTTTGTAAAGAAGAAGGATGGGTCGTTGCGTCCGTGCATTGATTATCATGGTTTGAATGACATAACCATAAGGAATCGCTATCCTTTACTGCTTATGTCATCGGCCTTTGAGATTTTACATGGAGTCAAGATCTTTACTAAACTCGATCTCCGTAATGCTTATCATCTTATCCGTGTTAAGCAAGGGGATGAATGGAAGACTGCGTTTAACACTCTCCTTGGGCACTTTGAATATTGCGTTCTTCCGTTTGGGTTGGTCAACGCCCCCGCAGTCTTTCAAGCATTTGTCAATGATGTCCTTCAGTACATGCTTAAAGTTTTTGTTTACCTTGACGACATTCTTATTTTTTTCCCCTCTCTTCAGGCACACGTTCAGCACGTTCATTGTATTCTTCACCGTCTTCTCGAGAATAAATTATTCGTTAAGGCAGAGAAGTGTAAGTTCCATGCCCAATCAATTTCCTTTCTGGGCTCGGTAATCTCTCCAGAGGGTTTAGTATGGATCCTGACAAAGTGCAAGCAGTCACTGATCGGCCTGTTCCAGATTCTCAAAATGCTCTTCAGCGTTTTCTCGGTTTCGCCAATTTTATCGTTGTTTTATTTGTAACTTCAGTCAGATTGTCACTCTGTGTCTACCCAGAACTCATTTGATCATCTGAAGTCCTTGTTCACTTCAACTCCAGTCCTGTTATTCCCCGACGTAACCTTGCAATTTATCGTTTATAAGGTAGACACATCCAAATTGGGTGTTGGAGCCATTCTCTCCCAGTGCTCACCTGTCGATAATAGGGTCCATCCCTGCGCGCGCAACTATGATGTGGTAAACCGCGAGCTACTTGCTATTCGTTTTGCCCTTGAGGAATGCCGTCAGTGGTTAGAGGGTCCATCTGTCCCATTAGTTGTATGGACTGACTCACAAGAATCTCGAATTTATTCGGGCTAAGAGACTTAATGCTCGTCAGGCGCATTGGGCTTTTTTTTTACCTGTTTCGACTTTATCGATCTCTTATCGCCCTGGAACTAAGAATGTTAAGCCAGAGGCGCTCACACCTTTTTGGTCCCTCAGAGGCTGAGGATCCCCTCACCCCTTTAGTCCCTGAGAAGCACGTTATCGGGCGGTTGTCTGGGCTATTAGAGACTTGTTAGACGCGCTCTTTCTCGAACGGTTCCTCCGCAGTCGTGTCCTAGTAACCTACTTTTTGTACCAGTTTCTGCGCGTCATGCCATTTTTCAATGGCCTCACTCTTCTAAACTCGCTGCCCATTCCGGTGTTATGGGAACCTTAGCATTTTTGGTGGCCTTCTTGTGAACGAGATACATGTCGGTTTGCTGCCTCTTGTTCTGAGTGCGCTTAGACTAAGACTAGCAACACTCCTCCAGCCGGACTCTTGAGACCCTTACCCATTCCTTCACATCCCCTGGTCTCATGTTGTACTTGATTTTATTACTGGGCTCCCCACGTCGTTAGGCAACACTGTTATTTTAACCATTATAGACCGTTTTTCGTTTTACGTTCTCTTGCCTTTCGTAACCCCTCTTCTAGGTCTGAGCAGCTTCCCTGGGCTGAATACGCTCATAATTCACTCCCCTCCTCTACCACCGCCGTTTCAGGCCAGCCTCGGCTATCAGCCACAGGAAGCCACAGATTTCACTTTTGTTAACAAAAACTTAACCGTATCCTATTTAAAAGACGTTATTTAAAGTACTTATTAAAATCGTTATCTAGTAGGCCAAATATAGCCAAATAGTGACTTTATAAAACAAGGTTAGTACACGTTATATTTAATCTGACTCTAAATTAATACATGAAAATTATAATGTTACAGAAAGTCGCATTCAAAATTCCAAGGTTCTTATTATTTTAATAGGAAAAATCATGGTAACATTTTACAATAAGTTTCATTAGTTAACTACCTTGGTTAACATGAACTATGAATGAAAAATATTTCTACAGAATTTAGTAGGCTCATCTTAATATCAATTTCAACATTTACTAATACATGCTGTCGAGGCCTCTACTAATACATTCTGTCGAGCACTCAGTTGGAAATCATGAAGACCTGGATATACGTCCAGTGACTGCGGTGAATAGTGCTGCTGGCAACAAGGGAAATACTTTGTGACAGACTGGAGAGACAGCTGACAGAATGAAAAAGACCCCAATGGGGCTGGTAAGGGTTAGCTACCCTTGTCGACAGTATCCAGCTCTGTGTTTACAGGATGCTGGAGTCATTGAGCAAAGTCATTGAACTTCAAGTTTGTGTCTGTGGCTGAAACTTTTATTTTTAAGGAATGCTCAAATGTGTTCGTTCAATGCAGAACAAGTCTCATTTGTTTGTTGTGTCAAAATTAAGTTCCAAGCCATAATACTAATAATAATAATGCTTAGAAATTATAATCCATGTGTATGGGCGTACAAGACTTGCCATTGTCAACTAAGTATGAAACTAGATATTATCTGTATAATCTTTTTATCTATAACATCCCTTCCATCTAGTTACATACACAGCAAACACAAAGGTTTGCATTCAGAGGTTATAACAGTGTAGTTAACATAAAAAATAAAATAAAATAAAAAATTACTTTTAAAAAAGTATTTTAATGACTTCCATTGATTATTTGCAAAACCAAATAAATTTACCATATCATCTTTAGTGTCTGGTGGAAGCTAAAACATGCTCATGTTATATAATGAATATTATATAAATCACCAAATTAATAATCAAACTAATAAATGGAATATGTTGCCTGCATTTCCCCTTAATGATAAATGAACAAACCCAGAATTATTTCCAAAAAAGTTTAATGTGCATGCTGAAGCAACAAATGAACACCAATCTTAAATGCATTTTTTTTTCTATAATGTCTGGAAGGATACAAGGCATTTATTTTATACAAAAGGAAATTGGGTGTCACTGCGGTAAGGAGGCTTCACATGGAGTTACAACTATAGTCAGAGTTAAACACAATACACAGTAATATTAAGTGCCGTGTAAAACCAATAACTGAAACTAATGTTGTTCTCAGCCACCTCGTTGTTAATAACAATTTGAACTGAAACAATGACAGCAAACGTTTATTTAACATTCATTAAATCAGATGTTTCAAGGTGAAATAAAAAGAAAATGTGTACCAAGGCCTCCAACAGCCTCTACTGGAGGTTGTGGATCATCTCTTCTTTGGCAATGAGATGAGTGGTTTTGTTGACCAGAGACATGAGAGAGTTCAATTTTTGAGACCAGTCATTCAGAAGATCGTTAGGGTCTTTAGGCCTTTGGAAATTAATGATACCAGCGAGGCGGTCCACTTTTGCATAGATGGTCTTATTGACCACCAGGTTTGATAAGAACTCCTCTGATTCCTACAAGAACGACAAACATGCAAGATGAATACTACAACATTTATTTGAAATGTTAAAATGCTTTAAATTCTGATGAGTTATTATTAAGAGCGGAATGGGGGAGGAACATGATATCATTAAATAACAAATCAACAGCCTTAATTAAATAATGTAATGCACCATTAAATAAATTCTTATCACTGTGACTGAAAATCCTTCAAATCAAGCAGAAAGCAGCATCGAAAAAAGTTCTCACAAAGTTCTCGAAAAAAAAAAAAAACTCACATCAATTGAGAGGTCAAGCAGTCCTGCCATTCTCCCCATTGTGATGCTAGTGTAATACTTTGCCATTATTCTGATGTTCTGGTAGTGGACAGAAAAACAATATCAATTAGCAATTGAATGACACAAAAAAAACATGCAAATAATAGCTAAAAAAACTAGATGAGTTCACTCATTTATTCACTATATCATAATTTAAATGGCTCACATACATGCATGACTACACAGGGCAAACAAACATAGTTCAATGTATTATTGTGTTGTTTGGCATTTTGTTATTTTTAGAAAAATAGTGACAAACTTTAAGAAAACAGACAACAAAGAAATGATATCTAGAATCTAGAAACACAAACGTTAGACTGAACAAAACATAACTCAATGTGTACACCGATGTTAATTTACCGACAGTGCACAGAGCAAATTATATGGCGTTATATTTGTAAGTCCAAGTTTATACAGTGAAAAAGGTTAACCTGTGACATACGTTAAACCAAAAATTCAAAGAGGGTGTTAGGACATCACCAAAAAAATTACAAAAATCATCTGGTCATTAGTAGGTCATAAAATTACCGAACAAAAACATATTAAACAAAATTCCCACCTATTAAATAAATCCCGCCCATTATATCCGACTGACATCTATATATAGGCATATAATAACATGAATGCGAATGAAAAAGAAAGATTTCTCGGATGCAGAAATTGAAGTTTTATTATCAGAAGTTCATTAAAAACGCCAAATCATTTTCAAGCATACATAATGGCCTATCAGGTCCTAAAAAAAGGAAGCTTGGCAGCATATTACAGACGCAGTTAATGGAGTTTCATCTGTTAATCGAACAGCCCCAGAAGTGAGAAGAAAATGGTTCGACATTAAGCTTGACAGCAAAAAACTAATTAGTTCACCTCGGAAAAATCGTATTCAAACTGGAGAAGGACCGCCATAAATCACCAGATCTGCTATTACTGGGTCTCATAATAAAAGTAAAAAGAAAAAACGTATGCAATTACTATGAAATATCTTTTCAAAATGCTGTTTAAATATGTACCCGATTAACAACATGACATCATGACTTTTGCGTAAACATATACGCCACTTTCGAGTCAGGTGGCGTGTTATCTCTACGCATTTTGAGCTATCCGCGTGTATGCGTATATGTCTACGCCATTAACGTCCGCGTCATTCCGCGTCTCTGTACACGCAGTCAAATCTCCAGTCATAAATGCCATTTACCCCAGTGACGGTTAAGTTTAGGGATGGGGTTGAGGTAAGTCATACCTTTTTTTTACCTAGGATGGTAAGGGAACAGTCATAAATGCCATTAACCCCAGTGACGGTTAAGTTTAGAGATGGGGTTGAGGTAAGTCATATCTTTTTTTTACCTATGGATGGTAAGGGAACAGTCATAAATGCCATTAACCCCAGTGACGGTTAGGTTTAGGGACGGGGTTGAGGTAAGTCATATATTTATATAACGTTAAGTCAGCGGCGTTCATAAACACGCTGAAAGGCGATTATGTGTCTTGATAGCACGCCAAAAATGGAAATACGAATTGGCGTGTCATACACGCGCTACTTCATGAGATCAGTCTGCGATTAAGGTGAATTAATGCAGCCTTATTAATGAGCAAAACGTTCGGATGTTAAGCGCACCATTTACGTGTGGCTGGGAGCAAGTGTAGATTTCTTGCGTACCAACTAACATTTGGAAAATATGAACATTTTAATGAATTCGAAAATTTACGCCAGAACCACTTTACACACGATTTACACACAAATTCGTTTTGTTCCATGTTTCATGAATGAGACCCCATGTGTGGAAAAACTTAGTTACACCTCATGATTTAAAGGGCACCTATTATGGCATTTAAAATGTTCCTAATATTGTTCTGGGAGTACCAAATAACAGTTTTACATGAATGCAATGACAAAAAAAAACCTTTTGTCGTCTTATAATATGCATTTATTTTTACCTGATTTGCTCACTGACTTCCAAATGATTCGTACAACGACTCATTTTTCCAAACCACTCCTTTGCGTGACGCTAATCGGCGGTAATTGGTCAGATGACCCAGTCATTTATTGTTTGTTAGCATAACGCATAAACCAGAGGTCTCAAACTCGCGGCCCATGATATTTTGTGGCCCCCTACTTGATATTAAAGTTTAATGTTAGTGCGGCCCGCCATTGCGTTTGCCGCGTTTTTTTATTATTAATATTTTTATCCCATATGGGCTACCATATATAGTCTCGTGACAGCTTACGGTGGGTTTGTTGTCAGTTGTCATAGACAACCACGAAGTACAAATATACTGCGCCTGGAAAAAATGAGCGCGTCGCTTCAATTATGAGGGCGCTTGATGCGCGCCTACATCTGAAACGTACGTACTTGAGCGTGCAAAATATGTGAGCGCGATATGTGAACAAGGCGAGCTACCACCACCAAATCAGGCCACAGCTCGCGAGCGACGTGTTGGATACCCCTGCTCTAAAACAATGTGAGAATAATCATTTTGAGCTTGTAATATGCGTTGTGTCTGAACGCGTTCAATGAAAGATATAGTTCATGATCTCGTTCATATTTTGGGCGAACGTGAACTGAACGTAGCCTACTGTATTACTGCCTGATGAAAGTTACAGTGAACTCGTTCATTCTAGTAGTGTCTGTGAACCGAGGAGCGAGGAGGCGTCGTAAGATCATTTAAAAGGCTTTTATGAGGTCGGTGAGGATGGGAAAATCTTACTGTGCAAACTTTGCCCGTCGACAAAATTATTTTAGCTATCTGTGGTTGTATATGGGCTGTGGCAATAATAATACCATAATAAAAAAGAAGCTCGCAGCAACATATGGAAAAAAAGAACTAACTAGTCCATTTTAAAATTTGTGAACTGAACTTTGAACTAGTTCATGTAATGAACTTGGTCCAACAGGTTGATATAAGAAGGTTTGCTTTGATATGTGCAAAGTCAGTAATTTTAGTAAAAAAGAGACAATATACATGTGTAGAAATAATTATTTGTATTTCAAAAGCAGTAATTGTTTTTCTAAGTATAATAAAAGGAAATATGCCTTTAGGAAAAAAAAGAAAAAAAAACATTCAATATAATAGTGTTGTATAAAGAAAATAAAAAGCAAATTTGACCATCATCACGAAGATGTTGTGTATAAGAAAAAGACAAAGTTTGTAAAATGAACTTCAACTGTCAGAAGGACAGCTCATGAAGAACCAATCATGTACAGAAAGGATGTTCAAACAGTTCAGGAACAGTTCAAAAGAAACGTTAATAATAAAGATTGAGAAGATTGGATCAGTTGTGCTCCATTTTTGGAATACTTAAATACAATTTTTTTTTTTTTTTTTTTTTTTTGTAATACTTGATGCGGCCCGGCCTGACCCAGACTCTATCTCCAGCGGCCCCCAGTTAATTTGAGTTTGAGACCCCTGGCATAAACGTATTGATAAAGCACTGCAGTACTACAAGACGCTCTATTCTTTGACAACTCCAATAACAGCGACAAACATTTCACATATTTAAAAATTGACATTGGAGACCTAGAAGCTGCGCTGAGCGTAACTTACACACACACACACACACACACACACACTTATTGTGCCTTCTCTCCTCGCGCCCCGATGCTACAAAACCGTTCAAAACCCATAAAAGCAACAACTATTAATAATACTTACAGGTTGTGATTCGGAGGAGGAAGCTGATCCATATACACTGGGTAAGTAAGTTACTGAGACCTCCTTCAGGAACCACCAGCTTAATTGTGAATCCACATTTGAATTAATTTATGTTTTTGAACGATCCATCATTAAAATGATGAGAACACAATCGGGCTATACTGTTGTGGTATTGTTGCAAATATGAACTCTAACCACCGATTCTTCACATGCTCGTCCCTGGTAAAACAAAGTGGCTGAACTATCTTTGCACTGTAGAACACAGCGTCTTCTCGACATGATGCTATGATGAAGTATTTGAATGTGTAGACTTCAAGTTTAATCTTCCGTCTGCGTGCATAGTAACTGGTGCACGGCCAATATAGACTCGTTTCAAAAACAATTCATTTCATAGACTCAGAGTCGACTCTCACTTTTGAAAGACAAGAACTTTATATACAGTGCACTTTCAGATATAAATCTTTGCAGGATGTTTTCATTTAGCTATATTCCACACCATATGAAGAGTCATTTTCAAAAATCCATGATAGGGGCTCTTTAATAGCTTGTAGAATCACCTTTAGTAGCAAGAATTGAAGTAATCATTTTCTGTGACTATCATTCTCACATTGTTGTGGATGAATTTTGGCCCACTTTCCAATTATTGTTTTCAATTATTGCGGGTTGTGGGCATTTGTTTATGCACAGTTCTCTTAAGGTTCTGCCACATTAAATTCACGTTAAGGTCTGGATTTTGACTTGGCCATTAAAACATCTTGATTATTTTCGTTTTCCTCACTAGTAAAAGTGTTGCACTTTTGCAAGTGAGCTTCTGGGTTCACTGTCCTGTTGCATGACCCAATTTCTGTCTGCCTGTCCAAAGGATATTGGTCCAGAAGTCATGGGCTATACAAATGGAGGAGTACAAATGCTCTAAAGCAAGGTTCGAAATGACCCGCACAGAATCCCGGAATCCCTTCATCAGAGGGACGGCTCCCGCCTTAGCCACAGGGAGGAGGTGGAGGCCAGGTGTAGCAGTGGCACAGGCAAATTCCGCTCTGAGACACCGGGACATAGACGGCCAAGTCCAAAAAGGGAGATGTGGGCCTAGGGTTGGGAGAAACAACACCCACATGGCAGGAGGCTACTCCAGCTGAACACCGGCACCTGGTGGTTTACAAGGAGCACCACCAGGAGGAAGCGGACAGATGTGCTCCAAGCCAAGCAAGGCTGCTGGATGAGGTGGGAAGTTGTGGAGGGGAGGAAGATCACTTGGAGCGAGCTGTTGAACAGAGTCCAATTTGCTAAGCTTAACCATCAGAGCTACATATGATGTCCTACCCTCTCCAACCAACCTACCTCTCTGGTTTAGAAAGGATACAGCCTGCCTCAAGTGTTCTGCCCCAGCAACACCTGAAACACATCCTGGTGGGCTGCAAAACCAGCCTTACACAAGGAAGATACACCTGGCAGAAGGTAACTGTCAATGCCGTGCCCCTGGAAGCCCAGACAACCATCCGCCAACCAACATCCTTTGTCCAGGAAGGAGAGAAACGGTCAACCAAGCTGACAGTCCCGTGGGAGGAAGCCATCGATAAAGGCATTTGAATGGAAAAGGTTGTGATATGCAGAGATGGCTGCCGAAGCAGAGGACCAGGGATGTAAGGTAAATGTGCTTCCAGTGGAAGTGGGCAGCAGGGGCTTTGTAGCTAGTTCCATCACAAAGCTACTAAAGGAGGTTGGAATCAGAGGACAGTCTCAACGGAAGACCATTAAAGACCTTGCAATTGCTCCCGAAAGAAGAAGTCACCTGGTTGTGGCTGAAGTGGAAGGAGACTGAATGGGCTGCCAAGTGACCTCATGGTGCCTCCCGAGTGACACACACCCAGATCTGATAAGCCTGTGGTGGGCCAGCCTCAGATGAGGGTGTATTGTGATTAGGGGTGCACGATATTGACAAAAATGTGATATTGCGATATCGATAATGAATATTGCGATATCGATATTAATTTCGATATTTTTAAATGGATGTAAAACTACAAAAGTTATAGGAAAACACATCAAAAAAAGATTAATAAATAAAACAAGTTCTTACAACATAAGGTTTATTTCAACTGACAGTCATATTGGACTGGTACAGCATGAATATATAAATAATAACCACAGAACAGGACATGTTTTACTAGTTGTGTAGGCCTACACTACAGTGTAAAAGACAATAAGCAAGTCCACAGAACACACTATATGCAACATAAACGCCACTATATGCGTTTTCTTTAACCGGATAGCTATCTGATCGTGAAAAGACCAGGTGTAACTGCCCTGTGAAACGCATTTGTGACGTATTTGAATCTAATCGCTCAAACCACTTCAGGAGGTGGTCAGGGCCGCATTCCAGACTAAACTGGACAAATGTAAATGCATCTCGTTATTGAATAAACCACATATGTAAAATGTACTCCTTCCAAAAACGCTAAAAATGAGAACGTTACAGGCTTGTCATGTTAAGGCCATTTATGAGGACGCGCGCGACTGCAACACGCATCACCGCAGATCAGCTGAGCATCTCTTCATCATGCCAACGCGCAAACTATGGCAAATCAAAGTGAAAGTAAGTCGCAGATGCTTTTCACACAGTTCATTAAAAGTAAATGAACGATCTTATTTAACCTGATGATCGTATGCAACCCATAACTGTTGCTTTCGTGTGACGTACGTGCACTCCATTAAATCTGCATATAGCGCAGGAATTAAAGATCGTATTTTGATAAATCAGATATCCGATCAGTGAAAACGCATGAAGTTGCCAGGTGGCCTGATGTTTATGCTTGTGCGCGTCGAGCTGGCCGGGGCAAGTGTGTGTGTGTGGGGGGACTGTGTGGTAGTAGAGCAAGTGAGAAGTGAGAGAGAGACTGTGACGGCGATTAGCTTTGAAGCGAATAGCGACTCTTGAGAAAAACAAAGTGTCTCCCCTGTTCTTTCTGACCACTGTGGGAAATCTGTAGCATGAAAAGTTAAACCTCTCCTTGATTTCATGTTGTTTATGGAGAAGGAGAATCAGGAAATGAATCGGGGGAAATGAAACGGTGACGGACGCATCATAAACAAAATATTATGCATAAATATCGCGAGACTTTCGATATGTATATCGAGCAACGTGATATCGCGATAACGATATTGATTCGATATATCGTGCACCCCTAAAAGCCAGAGGTGCACAAGTGAGGATGTGTCATATCGGAGGCACTAGGCAGTCATCCCCCAATCCAACCCCACCCAAGAGGACATCTTCAATAACAGCGCTTGCTAAATATCAAGGGATTTTAACATCTAGTCCTAGTAAGCATACTCACATTGCCAGATCTACATAGCCTATAGTATCAAATAAACTTTCATAACTAGGGCTTGATATTAACCTTTTGCTCACTAGCCACTGTTGCTGGTGGTTTTCCAAAGCCACCTCGTTTTCACTGTCAAAATGTGGCTATCGATACCATGGGGAAAAAACTGTAATTTATGGTAATATCTCATAAATTGGCAGTATATTAGGTTGCTGTAACTTGTGCTGAAAAGATATTGACCTCAATTATCATGCTAAATTACTAGTCCCGGCCCGGCAGGTGTCATAATACTAGTTTCGGCCATGGGAGGCAGTATGCGAGCGGGCAACATAACCACCAGCCTAACTGCAATACACAAATAACTCGCACGACTTGTAGGTGTCAGATTTACTTGAACCTGATGTCAATCTTGTGGAAAGTACAGCCCCATTTCAGTTTAGGGAAGATTTCACAAACTGATTGGTCGATATTATGCACGAGGAATACATTTTAGTATCTTTCAACAGTGTTCATGTTCTTTTACCATTAGCTAGTAAAGATGATCAGTTCAAGTGCGCTATATCTGTTGTGTAACATTTACAAGCTCCAAAACGGTATTTATTGTTTGAATTGGCTTTATGCACAACTGCACTACTTCCTGAACTTCAGCCAGCTCCTTGTTTCCGGTCTACCATTATTGGGCAAACTTGATTAATTCAGGCGTGTCTGATTATTGTTGCCGTGACTACTGAGGTCAGGCACACCTGAATTAATCAATTTGTCCAATAATGGCAGACAGGAAACGAGGAGCTGGCTGAAATTCAGGAAGTAGTGAAGCTGTGCATAAAGCCAATTGCATTATAAAATTAACAGAATCTGAGAGGTAAGATATTTTTTATATATCATAACTAACCTGCCCCGTCTAGTCTGTCGGTCTCTGTATCCTTTTCTGTGCGTGACAAAATTGATGTGTGGCGTGAGAGTGTGTGAAAAGTCTCACGGTGAATTTGTGAGAGTTGGCAGCTCTGAATGGTGCTAGCTTGGTCAACACCAGCAAATGCCATCAATCAAATTAATTCAAACTAACAATAAAAATGTAAAATGAACAAAACGAATACCATAAAACTAAAAATAATAGCCCAGGCTTTTATTTTTCCCATATCGTCGAAATGCATCGGCTTATATTTGAGACAGGCGTCTAGGAGACGGCCTTTATAATTTAGTGTTGAGATGTTTTTCATTGAGTCTCTAATCTCTAAAAATCTCCAAATGCTCCATGTGAAACTGCGGTTTTCCAACCTTTTATTATCGTGTCACTGATTTGATTAATATGCGCAAGGGAGAGAGCAAGACACCGCTCACTCGTGTTGTTTGAAGACGCGAGTGTGCGCGTATGGCCGCAGAACCACACGACCATACAGCCCATCTTCAGTGCACTGAATGAGTGAACACACATCTCCCTGAAACTGGCCTAGGACAGGGCTCAAGTGTAGACATGGTCTAGCCCATAAGGGTCGAGCCAAACAAGCAGAAGTTCCTCCAGGGTGTAACTTTGTACATGACAACCTTTTCAGCTCACTAAGCCTTCTTCACGAAATGACAAAACGAGATATTGGATGTCTTGGAATGAATTGTGTCAATAGGTCTAATTGAAGAATTAGAGTATAAAACCTAATATTTCACTAACTTAACCAACATAAATCAAAAAAGGCATAATGTTTAAGTGTTAGGGAGGTATAAGGAGTAAAATCCATGCACTCAATTTGCAAGAAAAAAATTGGGATTAAATGGGTTAGCCAAGTTAAACTTGGCTTCAGATATCTGCAAAAATAAGCTTTACTCACATGTTCTACCACTCTATTTTTCAGGTCCTTCCATCTCTTTTCTCCATCTTCAGAGTAGGTGAAGACATCAGTGTCAGGAGTTTCCATGGAACCCTCCCTCAGTTCCTTTCCATAGTCCTCCACTACAGATGACCAGCGCATCAGCTCCATGGTGGTGAATTGTTTTAGGAGATCCCTGCCAGGGAAGAATGAAAAAAGATAAAACACCACACCTGAGTTTACTATTATTCTTGTGGCTGGCTGGCTGACTGCTGAAACAGATCTCTGAACTCTTGCAGAAAACTCCAGTTTGTTTTGGCTCATTTACCTGTATTTGGGTATTTCCTCCAGTTTCTTGTCAAGGCTGATTCTATGAACTAAATCAGACTGTTCATTGTCATAAGGAGCCAAAATCACGTAGAGCACCACACTTTTGAGAGCCTAAAAGATACATGAGAGACCTTTTCAGTTTTAAAAAGCACTAGATAGCAAAAGAAGTGACTGTAGCTATGTTTTCATCCAAGTTGTGAATTTATCTTGACGGAAAAATTTGAATATCGCAAAAAACATTTGCGAATAAAGCAGCATATTGTACGTATTCAAGAGAACAAAACCGTCCCTTCCTAGAAAATTGGTGCAAAATATCTGTAAAAAAAAATGGAAGTTTCTGCAATCGGGGAAGCCACAGAGTGTGCAGATGAAACACAATAAAAAAAGGTGTCATGCTATCTTGCATTCGGAGGCCTGGTGTTTGGGAATGCATTAATGTAAAAGAATATACCAACATGCGGATAAAAATTGAAATAGAAAATGTGGATTGAAACATAGCTAGCGTTTCTTTGCATTACTAAGCTGAACAGCAAAGTTAAAAAGAAAAGGCAAGGATTTAAGACAAGACAAGGTACCTGCTGCCATTTAGATGCGTCTTCTAGTATACAAGGAGTGTCATATATGGCACGGTAATGTTTGCATATGGACAGGTAGGAGCCCTCGTGCAGATCAACTTGAATCATCAGATTATAATATTTCAGTTTCAAATCCTAGAAAAGCAAACGTTCATGTAAATGGTAAAAAAAAAAAAAAAAATGAATGGACATCCCACCAATATTATAAACTGAAAACAAATCAGAGAAATACAAGAGCAGAATCAAAGTTTCCTCAAAAAGAGGATAAAAACCTCAGTGCCCTCATCCTGGAAGAACTTAGTGTTGATCTTTTTGCTAATGATCTGTGTGCGAATGTAGTCCTTCACAGCAATGCAGAGCCTCATCTGCTCCAGAATGAACTCCGCCTTCTCCTTCTTCTCCATTGAGCCATATGTCTCCACCTGCAGAGAGCGAAGGCATGAGAAATTCCTGTTCAAATCAAGTGCGAAGTGTGCTTGAGATTTAACAACAAATTAAAGCTAATGTCGGTCGCCATGTTGCCCCTCCATCTTGAACATTAGCCAAAGAGGGACATACCCGTTAATTCAAGCTTCGCCTTTCGCGTTTACGTTTGAGTTAAAACTCATGGACGAGGTCGAACTGGAAGCCATGTTAATCTTGGACTGCATTGGCCACCGTAGGAGTTAAAACGAAATCGGAATTGAGCGAAACAGAAACTAATATTCACTGAATGGTCAAATACCTTTTCACCACTAGATGGGGGTAAAAATCACAGTGCAGCTTTAAATGAACAGCTCTTTAGTTTGTAATGCCAAGATCATAACAGTTGTATAAATACATACAATTTTGTACATTAAGAAAGACATCATTGTGTTTTGGAAGAATGTCAATGAAATTGTAAAATATGTAGTGGATCTTGAAATTCCATTGACTAGTTTAGTTTAAATGAACTAAAATTATTAAATATTTGAGGTAAAGCTGAAAAAAAAATCATAGAAATTATAACTTTAATAATTTGATGCACTAAAATGACAAACTAAAATAGAAATAAATGTAAACATAAAAATCTAATAAAAATGGCAAAGGAAGATAATTAAATTACTGAAACTTAAAGGTGCAGTCTGTAAGAATGTCAATTACTGGTCAAAATGGGTACTGCAGTCCAATTCAAAATATCAGAGCTCATCGCAGGGGTGATAGTAGAAAAAAATCCTGAGCCTGAACTTTTTTCCCTGGGAGGTAAGCGGCCCCTAAGCCAAGAGATATATGCCCTGATCAACATTTGTCAAGCGGGATCCAGAAGTGTGCTCCCCTGGGAGAACATTTTGATAAATACAGGTAGTCCCTTAAATGATTCTGGTGACTTTTGTAGATATAAATGGACATCATTCAGACATGAAATGAACAAACCCAATACAAAGCCTATATTACAGTAGCATATTTGTGTAGAGCACCAGAGCTCCTGGGACCCTGGGTCTGTTTATTAATCCATCCCTGCTTTTAACTAGTCATTTACCTGCGTACTTATTGCTTGTATAGTGTACTAAGACTATACAACATCCATAACAAGAAAGGTCAGAGCGTGGCAATTATAATTCTCCAAAGTAAACTAGGAATTCATATAGCCTAACCATAGAAAATAAGGACGCATGAACAAGGAGATATTCATTTTAATGCAAAATATGCACCATTTATTTTAAATATATTTTTTAAACAGTTACAGTGCAACAAAACCCTATGTAATGGAACACTCAATTTGAAGAGCTCTTTTCCAAAACGCGATAAACGCCATTTAAAAAAAAATGTCATTCTGCTGTGGACAGAACCCTTTCGCTGCTCCATCAACGTTTCATGCCAAATCGCTATATTTCCTTGTTTAAAATGTACTGCAAGGTACAGTTTCTTTCCAAACCACGATAAGCCCCAGCCCTGTTTTTAGCCTAAACACGATAAATCCTCAAATTCAATGAGCGCTCTACACAATCCAGCACGGCGGCACTCTGAACAGAGGTTTATTATGTTCATTTATTCCTCAAAATGAGTCCTAGTTTTCTAGTCGACTAGTAGTAGATCATTTAAGCCATTTGTATTATCAGTAATCACATATATTGATTTAAATAAATGGGAGAGAAACCATATGAGCGTTTTTAATTGCCTATTCCGCATTTCAACGTATGCAAAAAGCTTGCCACAAAGAACCGGCAAAAGTAATGATTATGCATGAAACATTTGAATTGTTTATTAATAAACTAGTGTTTTCTGTCAGTGTCAGCAACAAAGATAAAGTTGATGATGCTTACTCGCCATCTTCGCAGTGAACGCGCATAGGCATATAGAAACGCATACTTCGAATTAGCCTACATACGCAGAGAGTTGCCAATTTATTTTAGTTTTTAATTGTTTTGTTTAAAAGTAGATATTTAAAGCTTTCTGTAGCCTAGTTCTCAGGCCTGTGTGAGGCAAGCATCGCGGTGTTTCGGTTCATAATGAGACGCGCTCCGGTTCACCTGCGCGCCTCTGTGTCCTGATTATATTGTCTGATATTTACTTCTAATGTATTAATCCAGTCAATTTGTCGATGAAACATTTATTAAAATGAAGATACAATTTATATGAAACGAAATTTACAAGCTTTCTACAAAACAAAACTTAATAAGTGGTCAAAATCATGTCTGACGCACTCCAAATATTTTCCGATATTGGGCAGCTTTTGAATTTTGATCCTATCTTACTAATCTCATGCGGTTCCCTTTTCATAGCCTACTCAACATAGATGAAATAATAAAAATAAGTAATGTAATATTATTAAAAACAAATGTGAAACGTATATTTTATGTTTATTTTTTTTTATTTATTTATTTTTACTTATATTTAAGCGTCATGCTGCTCCGCTTTGCTCACATGTTATGTAGCCTGTGTGTTTGTGTGTGCATGTGCTGGAGGGGTGCCCATCCCTTTTTTGAATATCGTTATCATATATTGATCATTTTTAATAATTCGTTTTTTTCATGCATATGTTGAAATTGTTACTATTTGTTTGAGGTTGCTGCCTCAAAACAGACAGATGCGTTAGGGCGAGTTTATCCTCCGCTAATTTCTGACACAGAGTGACGAGTGGATGAGCGATTGTAAATGACAGATCGAACTCGGCAATGAAGGAGCACAAGCGAATTTTTAAATCAGCCACACGATCGGTCATTGAGGGTCGGATATCTGCTGTGGCTGTTGCCCCCGGCAAACGTGAGGTGTGTTGAATCGCTCGGACAGCTGCTTGATGACTAAGGTCTAACTCGTGCCGTGGCAGCACTTTTTTCCCGCTAGTTCCATATAATATTTTCCTTGCACACAAAGTGCAGAAACATGCTCCTGGTTGCCGGAGTTTTTGACACCAGCTTCCAAAGGGCTTTTCGTCTCTACCCACCTCTTCTATCCAAGACCAGTGCCATTTATTCTTTATGCCTTTATCGACAAGTTTGGTGTCTTCCCCCGGCTTCATAAAGTTGCGCTCCATGACTTCGGCTAGATTTCGCGCTGCCAGTGTGGAAAACGCACAAAAAACTGATCGCACGTGAAGTGACTACTGATTCAATTTGATTGGCCAAAACCCAAGACCAGCCCCTACCCTATTGCCGATTGGCTGAAGTAAGGTTACATATGTGGTTTAGTGCATAGACATAATATATACATGTCTATGGTTTAGTGCGCGAACCTGTTTTTTTTTTTTTTTTTTTCCCCAGACACGTATGAACGCCGGAAATCCGGCGTGGCACCGGAGCGCTATCAGGCATGTCATCGTTTCTCCAGCTACCTGCTCCTCAGACTCAAAGCTCACGCGGGTTGCCAGTTTGACCAAACGCAACAGGAGCGAGTGCAATGGAAAATGAAAACTGGCAAACAGCAGTATCACAGACCAAAACAAAAACAAACATTCCAGCCTGGAAACACACATTTAAAAGTAAAATGACTGGCTGTAGAAGTGTTTTTCAGAAAAACGAGTATGTGAACATGTTTCCTCAATATATTAGGGCTGCACGATTAATCGAATTTTAATCATGATCACGATTTTGGCTTCACACGATCAAATTTGCGTGATCAAGCGATATTTAAAAGGTGTCATTCTATTCACAGAACGCTACGCATCAAAGCGAACGTTTTTTTTTTCTTTTGCAAAGCCAATCTAGCGGTCCTAGATTGACACATCTGATCACGTGCCTCCATTACCCCTTTTCAACCAAAAAAAGAACTGGTTCGGAACAGATGCTGGTTCAAAGTTGGTTCAACTTGCGGACCGCTTCAGAACCTATTTGTTTTTCCACTGACTAGAGCGCCCAGGGAACGACGTCGTTACGTCGCCATACGTCTTAGCTAGAAACGCTTGCAAATACAACATTACTTTCGGATTATCTCTAACTCGCGTACCAAGAAAGCTTTAAAAACAATTGAAATATCTTAAAAATCTTTTCATTTGATATGTAATCTTTTCTGATAAGTTATGCATCCCTGTCTTTATGCATTTTTTTCTTTCCATTTATTTGTTCTATATTGTGACTGTTTTCTTCTTTGCTTATAATGTCTTCAATAAAAAAAAAATTACAAAAATAGAAACGCTTGCGTTAACTTCAAGCATAACAACTACAAAGGCGGACTCCATTGTGTTTCGGCAAATGTTTCTCTTGGCTTTGCGACCCTTTATTATGGTCAGAAAAGATGTTTGGAACACATCTAAACCCGCCCCAGCCCCCAACATAAGCATGACGTGGTAAAAGAACAGTTCTAGTCCAGCAAAGAGTTGGTGCCGCTTTGGAACCAGTTCTCCTGGCCGAGAACCGGTTCTTTGGCGGTCGAAACACAAAGATCTGGTTCGCGCACAGGCACCGGCTCCGAACGGGCTCTCAAAATACTTTGGTGGAAAAGGGGCTCATGAGCCCCAGTGGGCGCAAGTGACAATGCACAGGAGAGACCGAGTGTCCAAGAGCACACTCAAAAGTGCGCAAGAGATACCAAGTGTGTCTGTGTGCGAGCGAGAGATACCGACTGTGTCTGCGCCCAAGAGAGGCCGAGAGTGAGCTTTACTAAATTGCATTTGTAAATGGGTACATACTACATAGTGATATATAATTAGTATATAAGAGGCATGAAAGTTCGATTAATGAACTCCAATAATCAGTAGGCCTACTACAAACTAGGGATGTCCCGATCCGATCCACGGCATCGCGCCGATACCGGCCCAGAACGCTAGATCGGAGATCGGAGGGGAGAAAAAAATATGAGCGATATCCAGTTTAGCGGCGCAGCCTGTCACGTGATGATTGTTGTGTTTAAGCACACGCGCGCAGAGAATCACTCTCGCTTTTGCGCACGGATTCTAATGTAATCGGATGATTCCACAAAAGCTGCATTTCAGTCTTTTCAGAAATTCATTGGCTATCAGAAAATAGCGTAATTTCATTCTCTATTGCAACTGGATAGATAAACTGTCACTCAAAGAGAGAGCGAAACTGGCGCGCGTAAAGTTTGAAGCGAAATTTACACGCGTGACGCGCGTCAGAATCAAAATCCGTTGGCGGTCATTGTTTTTATGTCGACCGAGCATTCATCAAGAGAGTTACCGCTCTGTATTTACTCTGGATAGCAGAACAGCGGCGTGGGGATCATCGTCGCCGTATATTTGTGTCCACCGGACCCTTCGGAGCCGAACCGTTTGGCGAGTTTCACCATTTGCTCGCTCCAGGAGCTGCGCTGGATGACGGCCGCTGTCAGCGGTACTTCCGCCTGTCACGCGCCCAGTTTGATGACCTGTTGTCCCGCATCTGAGCGAGGATCACCCTCGCCCGGCCCCTCATCCATCTAATCTAGCTGTCATTTATTTTTGTTTTGATAATAAATAGAGCCAGCCTTCAAAAGTTATTAACCTGTCCTGTGATTTTTTTCTCTCTCTCACGTCCAGACACGAATGTATGCACATATGTTGATATATATATATAGCGCGCTATGTATGTTATGCGCGCAGTATGTCTCGCTCTAGATTCCGGGAGATTTGAACTAATTTGCGGGCATCAGGGAGACGCTATCAATATGCGGGAGACTCCCGGAACTTCCGGGAGACTTGGGATGTCTGTCTTTACAACATAATACTATTTCTAGATATGGAATGAATAACATTCAATACAAAATGAACATGTCTCCATATAGAGATAATGTTTTAAGTGATGAAACATTTGCTTTGTTGTGCATAATCCCACCATGCATTTAGTCATATTAACAAAATAATTTATTGAAGCATCCAGACACTTCACCACGTGAACAAGCAGCTAGGCTCCTGATTGGTTAACGCGGCGCGAATTCACGCCAAAGTTCAGATTTTTCAACTCGGGCGGCAGACGCGAATTCGCGTCAAACGCGTGAATGCACAACGCTCAATTCGCGCCATTCGCGCCAACTTGACGCGCGAATGAGGCGTATTCGCGTCTTCCGCGCCGCGCTCCACGCCTCATTCGCGCCGCAGGAATTTTTCTTGCATTGACTTAACATTGAAATCATTCGCGCCTGACGCCCTATTCGCGTCCGGTGTGAACGTAGCATTAGTGCGTCGAAGTTGTGATAGCGCTGTCGGCTAACGCGAAATGCTACTATTTACATTCCATGGATGTTTATTCATATATACAATTGTTTTGGACTAAAAACTTCTTCAAATTGGATTGTATGGACGCTTTACAGTGAAACCAAACCATTTTTGTTGGAATGTGGACTAACAGATGGCTAATTGGTGAGTTTCTTCCAGTTTGTGTTGGTTTGTTTTGGCTGTTGGTGGTCTGACAAAGAGACAGATTGTGCCCGCTGTGTTGATTGTATCTTAAAATGGTTTACGTCGTTCGAATCACGAGTTTCTCAGCTTTCCAAAGATATGTATTATGTTTACTTTTGTGTTTGTTTTGTTTTGTCTTTCACAAAGTTAAACCTATAAACCACCCTGTGGGCCGTATACGGCACGTCGGACCACGAAAAAAAAAATATCGGACTAATATCGGTATCGGCAAAACCCAAAGGTGCGGCATCGGTATCGGTATCGGAAGTGAAAAAGTGGTATCGGGACATCCCTACTACAAACATCTTGTTTTGAACAATTGTATTTGTTTCCTTCATCCAATAGCGTGTGTGGAAAAGTGTTGGTGACGGATATGTCAACACACTGGCACGCTGATATGAATTTGCTGTCTGTGCACATCTTTTCGAGAAGTGATTTTAGCCCAGGAAAGATTGAACTTGTTAACTCATTTTGCCCACTTATGCTACATATTCAGTTTGGCACAAAATGTGATGTAGAGGTAACATTATGCATTCTAACTGTTTTTATTTTATGTAACCATCTTTTGTCATACAATCTTCTGTCATTTCGTTGTAATCTTTAATAAATATAACTATATAAGTTACCATTCTGATATCACACATTTGATCCATGGTAATGCTTGGACACACATCAACATCATAAAAACCATAGACATCTACAGCAGGATAGTATACAACGTTAAAATAGCCTAAATTATAAAGTTATGAAACTTTATTTTGCCCTCAGCCAAAACGATTTGCCAAGGAACAAATTACAGATTAATGAGACCAAAGATCGCCCGTTAGATATACACAAGACGAATTATATATCATGTTTAACCACTAGACATCAGAGCCAGCGGCATAGATTTGAGTTCGATGGATGATGCCTGTGGTTTGATGCGGCTGTGTCGACGCATAACATAAGTCATAAATAAACGTATCTGATTGGCTTACGGGTAACCAATGATTTTAAACTTCAGAGAAGCGTCCCCTAGCGAGAGAGAAAACACTTACATTATGCCCATTATGCCATTGAAGACTCTGTCTACAAAGCAAAGTGAAATGGCAGAGTCTGGTATTACCAGGCTATAAATAATTTGCAAGCAGCTAAAATAAAGCATACAAAACATCAGCTAAAATTATCTATAGGCTATAAGATTATGATCAGAGCATGTGCATGTTTGTCAGTGATTTATTTATATTAGGTGATTATAGTATTTAAAGGGGACAGACCTACGCAAAGGAGGTGCATATGAAACGCCTTGTAAGAAATACTTTCCTTTTCAGGAAAAGTATCGAAATCGCAATTCTTGACTTGGTATTGGTATCGAAACAATAATTTTGGTACCGTGACAACACAATATAGGAGCGCGTCCGTCTTTGGCTCAGCAACAACCACAGCGTTTGAATCTGGCAGATACGTCACGTCACTGTACATTCGCTCCTTAGTGGTCAGCTGCTGCAGAGCATAGTGGTGGGCGATACTGCGAAATATATAGGGCAGAGGTCTCAAACTCGCGGCCCGCGGGCCGCAAAATTTTGTGGCCCCCTACTTGATATTAAAGTTTAATGTTAGTGCGGCCCGCCGTTGCGTTTGCCGCGTTTTTTTTATTATTATTATTTTTATCCCTTATGGGCTACCATATGTAGTCTCGTGACAGCTTACCGTAGATTTGTTGTCAATAGTTGTCATAGACAACCACGAAGTACTGCGCCTGGAAAAAAATGAGCGCGTCGCTTTAATTATGAGCGCGCTCGGTGCTTGATGCGCGCCTATTTGAAACCTACTTGAGCGTGCAAAATATGTGAGCGTGATATGTGAACACTAGGCATAAGGCGAGCTACCACCACCAAATCAGGCCACAGCTACTGATAGCTCGCGAGCGACGTGTTGGATATCCCTGCTCTAAAACAATGAATGTGAGAATAATCATTTTGAGCTTGTAATATGTGTTGTGTCTGAACGCGTTCAATGACGATAGTTCATAAACTCGTTCATATTTTGGGCGAACTTGAACTGAACGTAACCAATTACTGCCTGATGAACGTTACAGTGAACTCGTTCATTCAAGTGTTTGTGAACCGAGGAGCGAGGAGGCGTCGTAAGATCATTTAAAAGGGTTTTATGAGGTCGGCGAGGATGGGAAAATCTTACATGTCTGTGCAAACTCTGCCCGTCGACAAAATGATTGTTATCTGTGGTTGTATATGGGCTGTGGCAATAATAATAGCTTAATTATAAAAAAGAAGCTCGCAGCAACATATGGAAAAAAAGAACTAGTTCATTTTAAAATTTGTGAATTGAACTTTGAACTAGTTCATGTAATGAACTTGGTCCAACAGGTTGATAAGAAGGTTTGCTTTGATATGTGCAAAGTCAGTAATTTGCCTGAGACACTATACATGTGTAGAAAGAATTATTTGTATTTCAAAAGCAGTAATTGTTTTTCTAAGTATAATAAAAGGAAATGTGCCTTTTGGGGGAAAAAATTCAATATAATAGTGTTGTATAAAGAAAATAAAAAGCAAATATGACTATCATCACAACAAAGATGTTGTGTATAAGAAAAAGACAAGGAAAGTTTGTAAAATTAACTCCAACTGTCCGAAGGACAGCTCATGAAGAACCAATCATGTACAGAAAGGAATGTTCAAATTCAGAGGAACAGTTCAGAGGAAACATTAATAATAAAGATTGAGAAGATTGGATCAGTTGTGCTCCATTTTTGGAATACTTAAATACATTTTTCTTTTTTGGGGGGGGGGGGGGGGGGGGGGGGGGGATACTTGATGCGGCCCGGCCTGACCCAGACTCTATCTCCAGCGGCCCCCAGTTAATTTGAGTTTGAGACCCCTGATATAGGGTCAGTATTGCCGATAGCAATATGATAATTTTTACTTTAAAAAATACTTTTGAGTAGGGGAGAACAGTATGTCATTATTTCTGAGGTGAATGAATGATCAATTCTTTAGGCAGTTTTTTTTTATTAATGTATTGAAGTACACACAATTATTAGTTAGTAGTAATTTATATCATAACTAACCTGCTCTGTCTAATCTGTCGGTCTCCGTATCCTTTTCTGTGCATGACAAAATTGATGTGTGGCGTGAGAGCGTATTAAAAGTCTCACTGTGAATTCATGAGAGTTGGCAGCTCTGGATGGCGCTAGCTTGGTCAACATCAGCGAATGCTGTCAGTCAAATTAATTCAAACTAATAATAAACATGTAATATGAACAAAACGAATACCGTAAAACTTCAAATAATAGCCCGAGCTTTTTTTTCCCTCATATCGTCGAAACGCACCGGCATCAGACAGGCGTATATGACTATGAGACGGCCTTTAGAATTTAGTGTTGAGATGTTGTTCATTTAGTCTCTAATCTCTAAAAATCTCCAAATGCTCCACGTGAAACTGCGGTCTTCCAACCTTTTACTATCGTGTCATTGATTTGATTAATATGCGCGAGGGAGAGAGAGCAAGACAGCGCTCGCTCGTGTTGTTTGAAGACGTGAGAGTGTGCGCGAGTGGCCACAACTCACAACCCCCCCATTTGGTATGGAATATGACTAGATTTTTTTTTTTTTTTGACAAATGGCACCTTTAATATCAGACGCTGCTCCTTGGCGAGTTGTGTCAGTGAGTCACGTGATGACACAACAACGAATCACAGCAGAGCAGCAGGAGGGGGAGGAGGAGCAAATGGATGAGAAAGCAGCGTTTTCTCAGGATTGTAGAGGTAGAAGACACAAGCAAAGTATAGTGAACGAACGTAGAGATATTTAAATTAAAATATCGATTAAATTACAGTTGTGTCAATCTGAAGCCCCTTTCACACAGCGAGTTGATCCCAGGAAATTGCCGGGAAATTGCCAGAACGTCTTCTGTGTGAACGCAAACACGACCTGGGATTGAGTCTGGGATTGATCCCGGGTTGGGGACCTAGTAATATTGCCGTAATCAGTCCCGGAACGCGCGCTGTGTGAACAAAAGCCAGGACCAATGCCGTAAAGGGTGCGTCATAATGATGACGCTCGTGCCATCGCGCGACTCTGTTGCTCTTAGAAGAAAGTTTGTGTTCGTCATCAACAAAGAAAGGACGAACAAATACCTGCAAACTGGAGCGAAGCAGAGACCAGGAGCTCCTCACTATCCATTCCGTACTGAAGCTGAGATCGTTCACTAGCTTTGTGGAACGGTATGCGCGTGTACATGTTTTCGAAGCGTCCGTTATACGTCTCATCCTGACGTCATGTGTCTTCCCGGGATTTTTACGGGTTGTGTGTGTGAACGCACTCACAGATCCCGGCAAATCACTTGCAGTGTGAATGAACCGAAATCAAACAATCCCAGGACAAACGCTGGGTCACATTTTCCGTGTATTTTCTGGAATCTCTGTGTGAAAGGGGCTTGATACAAATGCCAGTATTGGCATCGATATTTAGATCGATCCGCCCACCGAGCGTGCCAAAATCGAAATTGATGATGAGATGTAGTGGAAAAAGAGAATATTACGTTGTTACATAACCCCGTCCTCCCCATCACGCCCCACCCACCCCAAAGCCCCCCCATTGGTAGACGTCGCCTAACCCTAGCAGGTGTCCATCACTGAATATTCCAGTTAGTTTGAGACTCACCTGAAGTTCCTGGAGAATGGATGCAGCTTCTTTCACCTCTCCATTTTTTTCTTTGATACAGGCCAATGTTTTAGTCAGCCTGGCACGCTCAATCTCCACATATATCTGCGAAAACATTCATATTTACTCAGCATGATTAAGGAGTAAAGCTGGGCATTACAATGGAGTAGAATGATCCAGCTTATAAGAAATAGATCTGGTACCATAATCTAAAAAAAGAAGGAACTGAGACCTTTCCAGCAGTGACAGTGCGTAGCGTGTCGATGAGTCGGAGTTTGATTGACAGGTCACTCTCAGCATCGACATATGTATAACATTCCTGTACCATCTTTGCAACAGCCTGTAAAGGAAAGTTATGAGAATTTAAACTGGGAATTATTTCTGGGAAACCAATGGTAAAACGTCTTCTAACAAGTTATTTAGAATACACATATTGGAAATCAATATATATTATAGTCCAGGTTGTTGAAAAACACATTTTTATTTGGCATCTTGACCTCAATCACTGGCTCCATGTTTATAGAAGTTTTCCTACCTGCTTCAACTGGCTTCTTCTCTTAGACAGTAGCATGATGTTTTCGTTCAAAGCATCCCAGTCTTTGGCTTCATAGCACATCTGAACTATAGCCACCAAGATCCTGGAGGTGGACACCATATCTGAAGCCTGGACAGAGGTAGCACAAATGCAAACAAAAAGCAATGCATTTTAGAGTTAAGATAAGAATAGTGAAGCTACAAGCACAGTAAAACACTTACAGTTCTTGTTTGCTTCTCTAGTGACAGCAGACTCTCGACGGCCTCTTGTAGTCGGCCATCCTTAAAAACAAAAACAAATTATGTTAAGGTTTCTTCATGGCATGTTGTTTTGCTAAAGCTCATATCATTGTGCATCCAGCACTAATTGTCGATGAAAGGTGAAATATTAGGCATGATCAGTTAATTAAGTATCTTTGGCTAAAAACCTAATCAGACACCTATTTTGACAGCAATTTCCTGGTAGGTTTACATCTGCATGCAAACAATCGTTTTTCATTAAACGGATATAGTGGTTTATATTAACTAAACCAAACACATAGTTTAACCCTGAAAATTATTTGATGAACGTTAGCTTTAGCACGCAGCATGACTCAGCCGCTCATTCACACTTACTCTGGCCATTTTCTCACACTCAGGCAGACGCTGATCCACAGTTGCACTGTAGTCAACCTCCATCTTTACTATCCGTCCATCTGATCGTTCAACTCTATCCTCAGTCATTGTTGCTGCAAATAAAATGAAGAATTCGCAATTAATTTGTTAACTTCAACCCGACCAGCTCGCTGTAAATCTTCTTCTTTTTCTTCGTTTAGCGCTTGTTGTTTGACGGTGGACAAACCAGATATTCGTGCATTACCGCCTCCATCTGGACAGGAGTGTGAGGCGTCGAAACCATAGACTGTAGAACGGTAGAAACGAGAGAGAAAAAATCTTTATCACGCTATGAGTGCTGTATTCAAATGTAGATTATGCAATGTTTTTCATAAACACTTTTTGTTATTAACGTTACTGTTTGAAACTCTCATCATACCCTGATAGCAATCAAAAGTCTAAAATTAGAAATGTTGAAGTCTCAGGTCAGGACCAAAAAAATGTTAACGTTAATTCAATCATTGCTTTCGGTATCAACAAATCAACATACCGATAGGCCTATGTATTTTCATACCTCCCCGCACCCCATAGGTATATACACTAGATGTCGCCTTGAAGAGCCGCCATCTTGGAACAGGCCTCCACATTAATGCATCAGCGTCAATGCAAAGGTCTAACGGAAATAAAATGACCATAAATCATCATGAATGCGATTTTCTTGTTGTTTTGGTTCGTTCCAATGGTCCTACATGTATTTATCATTGATTCCAGAAAAAATAAAATAAAAAACATCATACACATTTTTTAAAACATCATACACAGCACAAGTCCGCCACCATCAATTAATTCGAATGACAACTAAAAGAATGTCAATTAATTCGATAATTTCTATGACAACACCCCTGTTCCAAGATGGTGGCGGTTTTGACGCATGCTTAGAACCCCAAGGTGACGTCTAGTCTATATGTCCATACTGTATACCTGCGCACCCTGCTCACTCAGACATCACATGGTCATGGTCCCACTCAGACATATTTTGTTGATCCTGGATCAACATTCCTGTCCCAAAATGTAGCCTAGTCCTTACCCAATCCCTACCCCTAAACCTAACCCTACCCATGACTTTTCCATAAAATCATAAGAGGTTAATGACTTAATTCACCCTGGTTCTAAGCCTAAACTTGACAAAAACTGTAAACCTGTACCTCAAATCTGATCCAGTAACATGTGGTACTTGGTGAAATCATGTTTACCGTCATCAGACAGTCACAGACAAACCCTTAAAGTTTCCCCTGAACCAAAACAAAGAGCTTCCCTTACGGAATGAAAATATATTTCCTATATATGAATGGTCAATATTTATGGTTTGACAGTTTGAATATATGCACAGAATAATATATTGTGTTAATAATAGGCCTGTATTGAATAATACTTCAGGAATCGCCTCTTTTCATAGACCTATTGAAAATATGTAACAATATAGTTACTAATATGTAATAATATTTTATATTCAGTAATACACTTCATATTATGAAACTTAATAACTTCATGTATAGATGGGATGAATACTGGTAAAGTGGGACACTTTCTGATCATTTATATTCTGCATACTTTTTTATTATGATCCAAATGTCTTACCCACTCATATGATACTTTTCTAAATAGCTTAATAGATACTATTCTAAATAGCTTAGTATAGCTCTACTATACTATACACAATAGAAAAGAAAGAAACATTAAACACAGGATGAATGACTCTTCCTTAAACACACAATTTTCAAGGCTCTACTGTCAAACTAGGACACCTTTATTGGCAAAATGGGACACTTAAAACACATTCAATTGTTATTTAAGTGTAGGCCTTATAAATGAAATACACAATAACAATATAAACAACATTAAAAACAACACTAATATAAACATCACTTTTTTTAAGAAGGGGTGCAGGTACAGCAGATTCAACCGACCCCCTCCCTCGCCTGCCCACAACATATTGGGTTAATTTAATTTAATTTCATTTCATTTCATTTCATTTTAAAAACTAATCAAAATTTTCATCTTTCTGTGAGCTTCCTTCAGGGTCCAGTGGCCTTTCGGTGGTCAGACTTGGCTATACACCCCAATGTGTATGAGCCATGGGATTTAATGGGTACATCCCAGTCCCCCTGAAGCCAGCTTGGGCGATCTGGACTGTGCCTCCATTAGCATCTCAAGCAAGCTCAATAAGTAGTTTAAGTCAGTCTTTGTTGAAATATCTAGCTAATTAACTTAATTTATGAGGGACATATAAAAAGGGAACTCAATTCTTCCATAATGACTGGAAAGGCTGTCCATGTTTGCCAGTAATACACTGGGACAGTGTCAAAATCACATAAAAAAAACCCCCAAGAAGATTAACATGAATGTGATTTTTTTTAAAAATCTTATTCTCCATTACATCCTATAAAAATATATAACAATTACAAATGATTCAAGAGTTTTTTGTTTGTTTTGTTTTTTCATTTTTATAACCTTAACATTATTTACTTCAGAATGCTATGTCATTTTACTCATTTTACTTCACTTATTTCACTGCAAGGTTTTTAAATATGATGTGCCACACACTGGAAGTGATGTCATAGCCACATAATCTTTATATATATATATATATATATACTGTATGTGTATAGTATGTTATGTGTGAATAAAGTCTCTGACAGTGTGATATGTGTTATGGGATGTAATTTTTTTATATAAAAACACATCTGTATTAAAGAAAAAATTAATGTAATTAAATAACAAGTACTTTGGATGTCTTGTTCATTACATAAGTATTTTCATATAAAAGCAACAGAACTTAAATTACATCCAGTTTATTAGCAACACCGTACAAGGCGTCAACTCTTGCTTCATTCGACTTTTGGCCTATAATCTATGTTGAACTTGCAGAATCAACAATAAAATCGGCGTTGATTATGGAGCAACAACCAAGGTGATACAATGGGGCTAATAGGAAGTGCCAGGGCGGGCCAGACGGGCTCTGGTTGTCTACAGGGTCACTGTTTCTATGAATCCGACACATGGGCCTTGCGGTCACGAGAGTTTTTGGACATACGTCAGCATGACATTAGAGCAAGGCGGACCGCATTCTGACACATTTCTAACCGGCATGCATCTTGCGGTGATCACCAGTGATGGGTTCTGCGCAGATTTTGTTCATGTTAAACAAGCCTAAAGCCTGAGTTGACAGAGAAAATTGATGAGCTGCATCATGGTATAAAAACCTGATTAAATTGGATTTGTTTAGTCAACTGTCTTGAATCTAATCCCGTAACCCTGAGTTTGTTCAACTCCATCATGGTGTAGGCCCCAAGTCATAGGCCTGCAATGGAAAGTGTAACGTTAGTAGGCTAATATTTTTTTACATATGAGTATTTTAACAGTGTTGTTCAATAAAACCCATGATTGCTAACTTCGATACTTTATTTGAACCAGTTATGATTGCTTGTTATTATATTAGTATTTTAAGTAATTTTAAATGCTGTTGTTCACTTGAATCTATTTTTATTACCACATTTTTTATGACTACTGACTAGGTCTGTCAAATTCAATATTTTTTTAACGTGTTTAAAACTGTAATTGTAAATAAATAGTGAAATAAGCAAAAATACCTTAATTATTAATTAAGTGAAAATGCGATTTTACAAAAAATGAATAGTAATAATAATATAATTCATTATTCATTTTTTTTTGTAAAATCGCATTTTCCTTATATAATAATTAAATAATTAATAATTAAAATATTTTTGCTTATTTAACTATTTGTTTACCATCACTGTTTTAAACACGTTAAAAAAATCTGAATTCGTTTTTGATAGATTATAATTTTATAGATTATAATTTTAATTTTATTATATTATATTATATTATATTATTATATTATATTATATTATATTATATATATTATATTATATTATATTATATTATATTATATTATATTATATTATATTATATTATATTATATTATATTATATTATAATTTCTGCTGTGTACATACGAATATATGATTCAAAGACCCATCAAGCCAGACAAGACAAGTAAATAAAATCGTTTGGTAAGTTTTTTTATTTTGCAATTTGTACCAAATCTGTCGTGACTTTTATTTTGACAATGAATATCTTGGCATACGAGTCTAAACGCCTCTGTCTGTACTCTCTGTACACCAAAAATTCGTCAGTACACGTTACGGAGTATTTAACTGTTAAGGGTTGGGCCTACTTTATCCTGCTTTCTGACTTTGTATCTTCTCTTTTTTTAATTGAACGCCGAAGTGTCATTGCTCTCTCATTTTGAAAGACGGACAGTCAAGTCTGTAACTCAAGTTGTTGGAGTTTGACTCCATTCGTGTGTTGATTTTTTTGGATTAAAGACAGTCCGGTCAAAGCTTACTGATCGTTGTCCATACTGCTTACTTTGACCGAATGGAATCGGAGAGATTTCAGACAGTGGGATCTAACTGCAACGAATAGAGACATGTGGAAAGGGATTTCTCAAGAACTCTTAGGTCTTCATTTGTATTTCAAGATCCGGATCAGGCAATACGTGTGGATTTGGGATTGAATCTCGACCATGGGCTCTCTAAAAGCTTTGCAGGACTGGTGCAGGAACCAGTGTGAAAGTTACAATAATGTGAATATTACAAACATGTCTTCATCCTTCAGAGATGGACTGGCCTTTTGTGCCATTATCCATAGAAACAGACCTGATCTCATGTGAGCATCTTTGACACTTAATTTTTTCATTTGTTTGTATTTTCCACTTCTCTGAATATGACATTACGTACCTCCTGAAATGTCATCATCTTAAATAAGTCAGGGGATCTTTAACAGATGGAAACGTTGTTTCCTTGCATGCTATTTGGAGATTTGGCTTGTATTGTGCTATTGTTAGGTGTGACTTGAAATAAACAGGAAGTGACAAGCTGTCTGGTTCACAATAGGAATAGCAGCTATATGAACTACATTCAAATAATATGAACAATGTGTTAGTTGTTTTTGTACATCCAATGAAATTCATTGGAGTGCAACATTTGTTGTGTAAAATTAAGTAATATTAAAACAGTTAATTAAAATACTAGCGATTTAATCCAAGTCATCTAGTGCGGTATGATTACTTAGTATGATGAGAACACGCAGGTTTATTCGTAAAAAAAACCTTTGTGCTAATTTAAAATGTATAATAAACAGCTTAACATAATTGAATTACTATTGTTAAATGTTTTTTTTTTCACCTCCAAGACATGCCAGCAGATAGATAAAAAAAATATTCAATAAAAAAACAAAAATTGAGGAATGGAAAATGTTATTACTAGGTATTATTTAAAGTGTCATGATTTGTGTCCCAGCCATACAGACTTTAAAAGAGAGATTACTTTTACACATCTCAAGTAAATTATGTTAGTTACCCCATTTTAATTAAAATTTTGTTTTATTTGTATTCTAGAGTTATTCTAAACGCTTACAAAAAAACCAGCTTTCATATGCAAAATTAGCTTTTAGACAAGAACATTAACATCATTAACATAAAAGTCACATACACAAAAAAAAGCCAATTATCATCTATTCCTGTATTTTTTAAATACTCATTGGGATGTTTGTGATTCATGACTTTGCACTTGCTAAACATTTTTTTGTTCTTGTTGTCCACTAGAGATTTTGACTCCCTCTCAAAAGAAAATGTCTTTGAGAACAATCGTCTGGTGAGTTTTACACAAACAGCTGACAAAAAACGAGTGGAGGAGGCTATAATAATTATGACTTATGCTGTTGATATAAATAATTATGCAGAAATAACCGCTAGCTGTTGACAATTCTTATATTGTGTTTTAGTTTTTCATAACGGCTCTAGAAAGAGGAAGTGGTTGCAGCAAAGCACCTATATTTGTGTCAGTCATATGACTTTTTTTGTCATAAATCATCTTTTTAGTCCACTGTGACTGCATAAACAGTAATGCAAAATTTGTGTACACAGACTAAAGTCATACTACAACCCATTTTTTAATACAGATGTCAAAGTGTTTTTTAAATAAATTGTTTATAAAAACATTTTAAATGTAAGCGTAGATACGGGTTGTTAAGCATTATGCAACCTCTCTCTTTTTTTTTTCAAAGGCATTTGAGGTTGCTGAGAGTGAGTTGGGTATTCCAGCTCTGCTGGATCCGGAAGACATGGTGTCCATGGGAGTGCCTGACAGATTAAGCATCATCACTTATGTATCTCAGTATTATAACTACTTCACCAACAAATCTCACAGTGAGTATTTAACACCATATATAGATATGCTGACTTATACCAATTTTTTTTTTTTTTTTACACCCACAAGCATGCGCCCGGAGAGACAAGCACATGTCTGGCATGTAACGCAGTCACTCTGACTAGGCATTTTGGCAATTCAATTGTAGTCCTTTAAAAAAAGGCCTCTGAGTCTGAAATAATAAACTTAATGCAATATAGTTTTGTCAAAAAAATATTTGATTGTCTTTGTATTTTTTGATACATGTCGAATAGATACCAGCTGTGCTTTCTCGTTCTCTAATCTATTCAACAGTGAGTTGACACACAAACCTCACACCCAAAGTGCACACACATAAAGCTGCATTTAGTACTAAATTGAGTTCTATTTTACAGTCAAATACACACAAAATAATGTCAAAATCCCGGTCTTGGTGTGTATTCATGTAAGTCAGTTATGTTTTAAGTGAACATAAAAGGTTGGGGAAGAAAATGCATGTGTAATAGTATAATTGATCCGTTTGTCAGGTCTTAAATATACCTTCTGCCATCTATATGATGCCCCATGGTATCGATGTCAAAATTGTGGCCAGTAAAAATTGCTGAGTGGCTAGTAACTAAAAAAAATTAATGTCAAGCCCTGTGTACATTATACTCTTATGTAGATAAAGGTATGCTAGTCTCACCCCCAAGCGTGATTTATTTTTTCTCCCAAACCAGTTCAGCAGAAATCCCGCCCTGCTGCTAATTGCATTGGTTAAGGTTACAGTGATGGGTAAGTTTAGGGATCAGTGTCTGGTGTAGGCAGTGAGTACAGTGATTGACATGACCAATTAAATCCGTAGAATCGGCTGAAATGCGATGAACCGCAGAATTGATTTGGGGGGAAAAAATCACTCCACCCATAAACCTAACCACTTCTCAACAATATACAAGTAACAGGCAATTTATATTGTTGAAGTAGTTAGGTTCAGGGATGAGGTTAGTAGACTGTTATCTATATAACAATATAGAGGGTATGCATTGACGTCACTTTCCCGCCAGAACATGAAATCCATTTTAACAAGATTACATTACCTAAAAAAAAAACTTTGTAAAAAAAAGTAAACAAACTGAAAAAATAAACCCAGACTCAAAGACTCGTATACAGTTCCAGTTCCTTAGAGTTCCTACTGGCGTTGTGAATGCAACCAGCAAAATGGACCTAGGGGGACATTTAGTTCTTAGGGAAACACACTGGTAGCTATTTCCTAAAAAGCCCCTAAAAATATGGGACAACAAATTACTTTATTGTATTATTGATTATTTTTACTGAATCATACTTTCAGCACATCCAGTGTGTAGTTTCATTCAAATACAAGTGACTTATGAGCCAATCAGCATGATTTAGTGTAAATAGTAAACTAGGGCATGTTTCAGTTATAATGTCCATTTTACCTAAATCCTTCCATTCTCCAAACCGCTTATCCTCTGTAGTGTCAAGGGATTCATGAATTTGAAAAGTTTGCTACAAGTTTGCCCAATCTATGCAGTTAAATTGATATTTATTTAAGAGAGACAAATTTCAACACAATCAAACCCTCTGTAGATAGATACCAAATATCTGCAGCGTTTTCTGTATGACAAAAATTGGATGTGATGTCACAGACAGTGTGACTGAAATTTTAAGTGACCATCTGAGGTATGTCACGCTTGCTTAATTTAAGCAGTCTCAGATTGCATTAAACAGTATACATGGAAAGGGGACCTTATAAGTTTCAAACATAGAGGGTTTCAAAGTGCACAAAAAAGAGATCCAAGCCCACTTGGACAATGAAAAACAGAAAGAAATATTATTATTTTTTTCTCTGTTTTTGGGCCATTTAAAAGGCCCAAATTTTTATGCTGGAAAAAAATGGGCTGATAAAATTTAGCATTCTTCACCTACTGTGTCTGTTGTACAAAAACTTCCCTTACCCTGATTGTACTGAATACAAATTTTCTGATCGTTTAGAAATTCCAAACACGCCATGCGTGGTTGGAATTTGTTACGCCACACTAAACATTTGGTGGTGCAAACAAACCAGCTTTGCTGTTTTCGCAAATAACTCATGCTGCACGGATTTTATGTCTAGGTGGATGAACTTGAGTTGTGTTTTCATTACATTAGTACTTTTAATGTAGACAAAAATGCTGGACACATGCTACTGAATAACCTGTTTTTAACCTCTATTTAGCTGTCCCCACTTGCATAAAAAGCCCTGGTGGTCCTGGCCGCATTAAACCAGCCATAAAGAGACCATTTGCTCCTCTGGAGGACTGTGACGCTCAGACTAAGGTAAAGAAGACCCCTTTGTGTTTTTAAAAACAGACCTTGTTCTGTTTTTTGTTTTTTTTCTGGGTAGCTGTAAACCCAACACTATGTGCACAGACAAATATCTGAAAACTTGCAGTTGCAGCATGAGTGGAGTGGAATTTGTCATTACAACACCAGATGGATTTGATTCATGAGATCCAATTTGGCCTGATTCCATGTATTCAGAGCAAAAAGTTGGCAAATCAGCCACCAGAGCTAAATTATGTATTTGATTTTTGGTAGATATTTGTGAGCTGTACGAGTTTAAAGAAAGGGGTCATAGAAAAGGGTCATATGTCCACCTTATACAGTTGTGACCAAAAGTGATGTCCAGACAGGATATATTGGTTTTAATGAACTCTACAAGTTAAATTAAAACATAAAATATTTTCCTTATATTTTTAAATATTTTACATTTCATAGAAGAACAGAACACTATTTTAAGACAACATAATCAGTTATTAATATTTAGATTGTTCTCTCTTGTTTTTGTATGTGTTCATCTTCTTTGTATGACAGCCTGGCCAAAAAATATGTTCACACAATTTGGCATGTCTCATTTAGCCTGGTAATACCAGACTCTGCTACTTCACTTTGCTTCGTAGACAGAGTCTGGAATGGCATAATAGAGAAGTGTTTTCTCTCACACTAGGGGACGCTTCTCTGAAGTTTAAAATCATTGGTTACCCGTAAGCCAAACAGATTTATTTATGCCGATACAGCCGCATCAAACCCACAGACATCATGCATCGAACTCGAATCTATGATCGAACTTCCACTGTAAAGCTTCTGTCATTTGCCGCTGGCTCTGATGTCTAGTGGTTAAACATGATATATAATTCGTCTTGTGTATATCTAACGGGCGATCTTTGGTGTCATTAATCT